>CM046377.1:42364952-42444621 GCA_025413485.1 Ficus microcarpa | reverse complement strand
GCTAGTCTTAGATATTACATCTCAATATATGTTTTTCACCATGCTGCTTGTTATATTAACTATTAAAGGGGCGTGTGTATCAAGCAATTAGGGCAATGATCTCTGATTACGCATACTCTTAATGGAGAAAAGAACTTCTTTATCATTATTATCTCCAATCGTATACATCCTAATGAGGGGGATTTTTAATTTAATTTAATTTTTTTGTGCATGATCTCATCCTTTATAGCAAGCACTTTTGACGTAAAAGTTTTTTTTTTTTTTTTTTTTTTTTTAAACTAATATATATATATATATATATATTTTTTTTTCTGTTGCAGAGAAGAGAACACTTTGTTAAACATTTTCCAGCTCCATGTTCTTTCTCTTGAAGTTCTTAGAGAGGCCATGTATCCTTCACATTGTCCTTTGTTTCTGTATTCCTTAAGCTTTTGTGACCCTGCAACCAAACTTCAATGACTTTTAGTTTATGATTGTTTTTCTGTTTACCTTTTATTTAAATTGTGTCACTCACGTAATCTATAAATGCTGGTATGTTTAGAGTGTAGCTAATTTAGTTGCTGTTTATACACTTTTTAGTTAGGTTTCAAAACCATCCTGTTGCAAGGAAAGCATTGTTCCTGTTTGGCTTATTTTGTTTGATACTTTGATTAAAGAAAAAATAAAGCTTAGCTTTTCAACTGTTTCTTAGTTATTTTATTTTATTTTATTTTCATGTCTTAGCGAAAGGAAAGGGTGTCTGAATCTGTTGCAGAAATTTTTCGTGTCTGTGTTAATTAAATGGTGAAAACTTGTTCACGTCCTTAACGAAAATTTAGTTTTACTAATATCAGCAACTTGCAATTTCTTTGCGAAAATGGAAGAGTTCAAAAGTTTGCAAATAGCTTTTGCTCACCCGCTTTCATTCTTCAAGAGTACAAACTGCAAGCCAAGGATTTAGCAGGAAAAAAAAATCTTCAAAATCATCTTTTTGATTCTGAAAGTGAGAGCCATGTGACAAATCAGAAGTCGGAGCTTTCTATTGTGCTTCCTGCTGGTGGTTCTTATTCTCAATGTTGGAGTGATTATGTAGTAAACTTGAGCAGGGTACTTTGTTCTTTCCTTCTTGCACCAGAAGATATTACACCTCAACATGTTCAAACATCAGCTGGTCGAACATCAATGCCAGTTTCTCCCGTATATGGCGAATTTTCAGTTAAATGGGTCATGAGGGTTCTTCGTACGGTGTTCCCATGCCTTAAAGCTTGCTCAAATAAAAATGAATTTCCAGTTCATATAAGGTGAATGCTTGATGAACACAATATTCTAAGCCTATAAGAAGTCAGATCTAAGATCAAGACAAGTGTCGTTGCTTAGACAAACATCCTTAAAAAAAAAAAAAAAAAAAAAAAAAAAAAAAAAAGAAAAAAGAAAAAGAGCGAATGATGGTTCTAGGGTGGTGGAATCACTAGTCATCTTACTTTGTTACCTTTATTTTTCTACTTGTATATGTGTAGGTATATCACACTTACATAGAGTCAAACTCACATACATAATTTTGACAAATCTTATGTTTCTTCTGTTGGTCATCTGGGGTATGTATTTCATCTATCTATCTATCTCTCTCACTCTCTCTCTCTTTTGAAGGATCTTTATCAATACCCTACAGCACTGTGTTCTGGATGCATTCAGGAAGGTTCTGGTTGCATTACCTGCAACTCTGGATGTATTTCGAGAAGAGGGATTATGGGAACTCATCTTTTCTGAGAATTTTTTCTACTTTGAACCACCTTCTGAGGATTCTACAGAATCTTGCACATATTGTGAGTCCCCAGGGAAGCGTGAAGCATATTCTAGTTCCAATACCATTGAGAATCAAGAAAAGATTCATGGGGTTGATATTCTCCAAATGAAAGTAATTTCATTTGTAGAGTTCACAGCAACTGCTAATGGAAGTGCACATAACTTGGTACGTTTCCTTTCTTATGTTACTTAATGGCGTGCTCAAGACACTTTTCACCTTCTTACAGTAACATGTTTCATTTACGTAATTGAGACACGAACTACATCATCTCTTGAACGTATAGTTCTCTAATAAAATGGAAGGCTGATAAGTACTTGTATGAGCAAAATGAAATTTGAGTATGACATCTACGGATGTTCCATCTTTTGATGTGTGTATGAGGAGTCTATGACAATAAAGTAGTCTAGCATTTTTTTGGAAAAAGACGTATTAACTCCTGGATCATGTTGTGTTGATCAAGAGCCTTTTAAGGTTCGACTTGACAGTTGCATGGCATCCTGCATTATTTGTTAAATATCGAATCATTTTCGCACGCACCTAGTGTGTGTGAACGACTAGGCACACCTGTAAAGAGTGAATAGTCAATTATAATGCTCCTTGAACTTGTATCAGAATTCTCAGGTCTTTTCTCACGTTCCTCTACCCCCTCACCTTATTTTGTGGCAGCCTGAAGTGTCTGCTCTATTAGATGCGCTTGAACAATCTGCTTGTAGTCCTGCAGCTGCTAATGTTCTTGCAAAGAGTCTGCTACGTATATTACAGCTTTCAACTGAGCAAACCATTGCTTCTTTTAAGTCGCTTAATGCTGCTTCCCGGTTGCTTAAAGTTGCTTGTGTTCAAGCACAAGAATCTAAGAGTTTTGGGAGTAAAGGTCCGACTGCCGAGGGCAATTCTACGGAAGTGATACCATCTCACAGCATGGAAACATCCCTGGAGCTCTTTATGGAATTTTTCTCAGCAGCAGATGATGCTAGGAGTTTGGTATTGCATAGTTCCACATGTGTCGATTGCTTGTTTGATTTATTTTGGGAAGAAGGATTGAGGAACAGTGTGCTTAAGTACATACTTGAGCTAATGAAGGTATCTCCGTTATTTCTGCTCTTTTTTGTGGGTTTTTTTTTTTTTTTTTTAATCTGGTGCTATAAGATTTAGTAGTTGAGTAATATTTAATCTGTTTATGTTTAATCTGGTGTTATAAATTTTTCAGATAAAACCAATTTCTGAGGAAGATCAAAAGGCAAAGTTGCAGTTATGTTCTAAATATTTAGAGACATTCACTCAAATAAAGGAGCGTGAGAAAAGCTTTGCGGAACTCTCCATTGATTTACTAGTCGGAATGAAAAACTTGCTCTTAAGTGATCCCATGGTATAATGACTATTTCGTAATTCGGATATTATCGCCAATAATGTCATTAGGCATATGTGTATTGGTTCATTGCGTAGGCAAGCCTCTCAATTACTGTTTGTTGGCCTGACATGTCATGCATTTGTGCTCTTTCAGTACTATCAGGCTTTGTTTCGTGATGGGGAGTGCTTTTTGCATGTTGTTTCTTTACTAAATGGTAACATTGACAAAGAGGATGGAGAAAAGTTGGTTTTGAATGTTTTTCAAACTCTTACCTGTTTGCTTGCAAGTAATGATGCCTCGAAGGTAATCCCTGTATCTCTTTGTTTTCTATTTCTGTTCTTTCTGAAATTATTAAATGCATTTTTCCAGGCATGCCTATGGTTTAGGGAAAATTTTTTAGCCTCGAGGCCAAGTGTTGAGGTCCAAAATAAGAGGTTTTCACCTCTCCAAATTACGGGGGGAGCCTCAGTACTCTTCTTAGGCTTAAGCCACGCTGATTTTTGGCTTTGGCCGAATTAAATCAAAGGCCGAGGTGCCGAGCTCAGTTTATAATAAATGTTTTGTTGGCATAGATGTTCAATAGCTGTTTTCCATGTTTTTTTTTTTTTTTGGTTAACTATGTCTGATTCTGTGGCTGTTAAACAGCTGGGTAACTTTGATTTTTTATTTATTTTTCTTTCGTAAATGCTCTATGCTTTTGATTACTGATTGCAAAAATGGAAAAGCTCATAGTCCAAATGGAGGGAATGGGGTTTGGACCAATCAACAAAAGGAAGTTGTCTCATATATATTTGTTATACACAAAATTGTTATATGCTGGACAGCTAGGCATTATCTTTAATTTTTGTTACATATATTCAGTGGTCTTTTGTTTTGGCAGATACGACTATGTACTAACTTACAGGGAGATGATTTATAAATTTTGAATATGAATACCAACATTTTCTGTTTTCCTATTAATGTTGAGGAGATTCCTCACCTCACCTAGGCAGCCTTAGTCTCCAAACTAGCCTTTTCAAACATTTGAATTCTTGCCAACTGTAATATATAGTGTCAATTGTGTTAAACCTTATAATGTAGATCATTGGAGTCGTTTCTTCAGATTCCAACCTATTATAACACCCGTTTACTCGACAGTGTAGAAAAGTAAATTTCTGGTGGTAAACTGAAGATAGCTACGAGGAAGAACTTTATCCATGGGAGTGGGTCAAATAGTGGGCTTCTTTATGAATTTTTTGTTTCCAAGGAGTTTTAGGAGGTTCTTATTTGTTGACTTTGCTTGGATAGGAAAACTTTTTGTAGAGTTTTGTTTATTACTCAAAAGTTTATTCTATATGCATATGCATTTTTCTGTCCGTAAGAGATTTACCTTTCCTTGTTTACACGTCAGGCGTCAGCTTGTTGTAAATTCTTCTTGATTGGTTAATGTTATTTGAGCAGGCTGCATTTAGAGCTCTTGCCGGCAAAGGGTACCAGGCATTGCAAAGCTTGCTGCTTGACTTTTGCCAGTGGCATCCAAGTGAAGGCCTTTTAAATGCATTACTTGATATGCTTGTTGATGGGAAGTTTGATTTAAAAGCAAGTCCGATAATTAAGGTGTGCAGACGATGCAAACCTTCTCCTAATAAATAATGTCGTCCCTAATGAGTAAATTCTTATATATATTTTTTCAATTATACCCACGTAGTTCTTTGTTGCTTTTAATGCCAATGTAGAAAAGCAATTGAACAGCTGACATGTACATCTAATATATTCCTTTTTTTTTTTTCAACTCAGAATGAGGATGTTATCATACTATATCTAAGTGTCCTACGGAAGGTTGGTGATTTGTATTTATTACTCTTTTACAGAATTATGTATTATGTTCCTTCATCTCTCAAGCGTGCTGTCTCCTCTCTCGTTTTTTTTCTGAACCTTTCATTTTATTAAATTATGCTATTATGTGTATTGCTTGTTATTTAATTGGGCAGAGCAGTGAGTCATTACAGAAGCATGGACTGGATGTGTTTCAACAGTTACTGAGGGACTCCATTTCTAACCGAGCTTCATGTGTCAGAGCAGGAATGCTTAATTTTCTTCTTGATTGGTTTCCACAAGAAGACAATGATAGTGTAGTCTTCAAAATTGCACAATTAATTCAGGTTATTGGTGGCCACAGCATATCTGGGAAGGATATCCGCAAAATCTTTGCTCTCCTCCGAAGTGAGAAGGTTGGGAGTCAGCAAAACTATTGCTCGCTCTTGTTGTCCACTGTTTTGTCAATGCTAAACGAGAAAGGACCAACTGCTTTCTTCGATTTCAGTGGGAGTGATTCTGTAAGTCTTTCTTTTGTGTTTCCTATTATTTCAATTCTAGAATCATTGCGCAAGCTTTAGTGAATACCTTACCTGCTTCCACAAAACCTCCGCACACGCACACACTGTAGGATTTGAACATAATACTGTCAGATCTTCAACATGCTCTGTTCTGAGTTAAATCTTGTAAGTACCTAAATGGGAATTAAGAAGTACATCTAGCATCTCTGACGTTAGCAAGCTTGTTAAATGGTTCTTTTCACACCATGCTTCACTCCGAAAACCTTAATAGTGTGCATGGATCCTCCTGAAATAATTCAGTGACTCTGCACCATGCTTTAAATATTCTCAAGGGTGAACTTGACGTTTCTACATCCAGATCATTCACATCCCTTGCCTTCATTTCTCATTGATTTCCACTTGAAGAGCAAGGATAGATGAGTTATAACTCATGAATTTGTGATATTAGCATTTTTCAATTGTTTGGCAATGCTAGTTTGAATGCCTAAGCTGCCTTGTCAGTCATTTAATGTGATTCTCTTTCTTCTTCTTTTGTACTCTGCAGGGGATTGTCATAAAAACGCCTGTGCAGTGGCCTCTCAGCAAGGGTTTTTCCTTTTCATGCTGGCTTAGGATAGAGAATTTCCCAAGAAGTGGAACGATGGGTCTTTTCAGTTTTCTGACGGAAAATGGAAAAGGATGCTTGGCTGCTCTTGCCAGGGACAAGGTTATTTATGAGGTAAAAAACACATGTTTTTTCCTGGGTGTATCTTCGGGTGCATAGCAACTCTTTATCTTCAGACCATTTTCCTGTAGTTCTATTTGCAAACTTTTTTTTTTGTGCAGTTCTACATATTTTGTTCCTACTTTTGTTTCCCTTTAGACAATCTCATACTTTACACATGTTTTTCAAGCTTCCCAAAATTCTCATTCTGATGCTGTTTCTTTTATTTTGCAGTCGATCAATCTGAAGCGACAATGTGTTCAACTACCTGTTAATCTGGTTAGAAAGAAATGGCATTTCCTATGCATAACACATAGTATTGGGAGAGCATTTTCTGGGGGAAGCTTATTAAGGTGTTATGTGGATGGGGAGCTTGTGTCTTCTGAAAGATGCAGGTTTGTCCCCCTCTTTCATCCACCTTTAACTTGCATTTTGTCTTAGGACAGACTTGTATTCCTTCTTATTTCTGTTCCTCTTTATTTTTATTTTTATTATTTATTTATTTATTTATTTTTTTTTGGGTTCCAGATATGCTAAAGTTAATGAATCATTAACAAGTTGTAAAATTGGTGCAAAGATTTCCATGTCCCTTTTCGAGGATGATATTCCTCTGGATTCTATAAAAGACGCTTCTCCGTTCTGCGGTCAGATAGGTCCAGTTTATTTGTTAAATGATGCCATCTCTCCTGATCAAGTCCAGGGCATCTATTCTCTTGGACCAAGCTACATGTATTTGTTTCTTGACAGTGAAGCCGTTCCTTCAAGTGGTACCATTGTACCCAGTGGAATTCTTGATGTCAAAGATGGTCTTGCATCCAAAATTATATTCGGAATCAATGCACAGGTTATTCTTCTTCTTCCTCTTTTTCCTGGGCGTTTATTATCTTGCTTTAACTCGTAAATGTTATTTACTTATAACAAGTAGAAAAGGAACGTTAAGCAGTTGGTTTCTTCTTCAGGCAAGTGATGGGAGGACATTGTTTAATGTTTCACCAATGCTGGATCACGTACCGGATAGGAATTTATTTGAAGCAACCGTGATGGTTGGCACACAGTTATGCTCAAGACGCTTATTGCAACAGATTATTTACTGTGTTGGGGGTGTGTCAGTTTTTTTTCCTCTTATTGCCTGGTCTGATAAATATGAGAATGAAGAAAGTGGCCAATTTGAACATTCTTTGCTCTTGCCAATCACAAGAGAGCGGATAACTGCTCAAGTGATTGAACTCATAGCTTCAGTTCTTGATGAAAATTTGGCTAATCAACAGCAGATGCATCTTCTCTCTGGATTTTCAATTCTGGGATTTTTGTTGCAATCAGTTCCTCCGCAGCAACTTAATTTAGAAACGCTGTCAGCTTTGAAACATCTGTTTAATGTCATTGCAAACTGTGGTAATACTAGAAATAGCAGTCTTTCTTTAAAGTTCTACAGAAATTAATTATTTTTACGTTAAAAAAATCCTCTCCCTCTCTCCCTCTCCCCCCCCCCCCCAATCTCTTTTTAACATTAAATTCTAAAGGATATCTTTGTCTTTTTATTTTTATTTTTATTTATTTATTTTTATTTTTTATTTTTGTCACTGCAGGCTTGGCAGAGCTGCTTACTAAAGATGCTATTTCTGGTGTATTTCTTAATCCTTTCATCTGGCTTTACACAGCTTATAGGGTGCAGCGAGAACTGTACATGTTTCTAATCCAACAGTTTGATAATGATCCACGTTTGCTCAGAAGTCTATGCTGCTTCCCCGTGTTCTTGATATAATACGCCAATTTTATTGGGATAATGCAAAATCTCGATTTGCTATTGGATACAAACCTCTTCTGCACCCTCTTACCAAACATGTTTTAGGAGAGAGACCTAGCAGTGAAGAAATCCATAAAATTCGTCTTCTTTTATTGAGTCTTGGTGAGATGAGCCTCAGGTATTGTGTAATAGAGGACTCTTTAAGTTATTTCTAGACCCCCATCCTTTCTTTTTTTTTTTGTTTTGCTCAGAAAGTTGTTTCTAGACTTATGTTCATGATTATGTGTTCTATTTTTACGGTATAAATAAAGCTAACATTACTGTGTCATCTCTTGATAGTTTTTCATTTTAGATTCATGGAAAAATATGCAGGCAGAACATTGCAGCAGCAGACATAAAAGCTCTCATAGCTTTTTTTGAGACAAGTCAGGATATGTCATGTATAGAGGATGTTCTTCATATGGTTATTCGAGCTGTTTCGCAAAAGCCACTACTTGCGGCTTTTCTTGAACAAGTCAATATGGTTGGTGGTTGTCATATCTTTGTCAATCTTCTTCACAGGTGTGCCTCTATTATGGATCTTATCATAGATGACATGCTTCTTTTTTTTGTCCAGAACTGCTAATTCTTTTCCGTAATATTTTGTTTCTAGCGTTCCCATTTCCTTATGAATGATGTTGTACCTGTATAATCATCATGTGATGAAGAATTGAGATGTTAACTTATATTCAAATATGGAAATTATCATATCCTATTTATTAATATAAGACATTTGAATCACTGAAGTGGTTAAAAAGTTTATGACTTTAACTGCTTATGGGATGCTTACAAATCTGAAAATTCTGTCTGTTTTGTTTTTGCTTTTTTGGTAAAAGGAAAGCTGTAATTATCAGAGATCTTGTTGAAGCAATGGAGCAACTTATGTTCTTTCTTTTAATCATTACCATCTTGCCTATTAGTCTTACAAGAGAACGGACTTAAAAGATTTGAAATTGTTAAGCTTTAATTCTTCTCATAAATGAAATTTTCTATCCGAATTTTTCTTCCCTATATTTATTTTTTATTTGTTTTCTGTAGGGAATTTGAGCCTATAAGATTGCTTGGCTTGCAATTCCTTGGAAGACTTCTAGTTGGTCTTCCATCAGAAAAGAAGGGACCTAGATTTTTTAATCTTGCTGTTGGAAGATCTCGATCGCTTTCAGAAGGCCATAAGAAAGTCAGTTCAAGGTTGCAACCGATTTTCTCAGCAATGGCCGATAGATTGTTCAGGTTTCCAGAGACGGAAAATTTGTGTGCCACCTTGTTCGATGTTCTTCTCGGTGGTGCTAGTCCTAAACAGGTGTTTACAACATAGTATGGAAGACTAGTTAAAAAAGAAAAATAGCGCGACATTTTTTTTGCTGAATTTGTTTCTTCTGTTCAGGTCTTACAAAAACAGAACCAAGTTAGCAGACAGAGAAGCAAGGGACACAGTTCTCACTTTTTCCTTCCGCAAATCTTGGTTCTTATTTTCAGATTCCTGTCTGGTTCTGAGGAGGCATCTGTTAGAATGAAAATCATCAGAGATCTACTTGATCTTCTCGATTCAAGTCCTTCAAACATTGAGGCTTTTATGGTATTAATTTTAAAATTATTTTGGTGTCGTTTATACATTTCTTGTTAAATTTCTCGTCTCACTACTACATTGCTTTTGAATAGGAATTTGGGTGGAATTCTTGGTTGGCTGCTTGTGTAAAACTTGATGTGTTAAGAGGCTACAAAGTCAATTCACAAAATCAGGATGACAATGAGATAAATGAGCAAAGTTTTGTGAGGAACCTATTCTGCATTGTTCTTTGTTACTATATTCATTCTGTAAAAGGAGGTTGGCAGCAGTTAGAAGAGACAACAAATTTCCTACTTATGGAGTGTGAGAAAGTATGTTGAACTCCTCATTATGCTGTTGATAAGTTGTTTTAATAAATCTATGATCTGTATTCTTGGCTTACAATCTGAAATGATGGTTATGCTGTAAAATTTTTGTTCAGGGCAGCATTGGTCGTCCTTTGCTTCGTGATATATATGGGGATTTAATCCAGAGACTGGTGGACCTATCTTCTGAAGAAAATATTTTTATTTCTCAACCTTGTCGAGATAATGCATTATATCTTTTAAAACTGGTTGATGAGATGCTTATCTCTGAAGTTGACCATAAACTTCTGGTATGCAATTCTGTTGGTGTTTGTCATGTTAGTATTTGTCAAAGCTACTTTTTAATCCATGGTCTAACCCTGCCCAAACTTTATTTTGATTATTTGTTAATTTACTGATTACCTTAAAAAAGGAGGAGCATATAAACAGAGAATGAAGCATCTCACACTATCACACAATTGGTGGTTGCTTAGTTGTGTTACTCAATAATGCCATCGACTTGGTAGATATAAAACATTGATATGATGTTCAATTGCATTGTCTCAACTCCCCATTTTTTCTTCTCTAGTTGAATGATGATTTATCTCCTCTGAGATTGCATAAAGTACTATATTTGGTTGTGACTGGAGTTGTTTGCCATCTTTTTCTTATGTACTTTTTCATCTATGATGGAGGATTCAACCTAACATTTTAATTTATAACAGTTTCCAGGGAGTAGCTCGGAGTCCTCTCTTGATAGTTTAGAAACAGAATGTCAGAAAGATTATGGCTCTGCCTTATATGAGGTTTTGCAAGGAGAATCTGATAACCAAATATCCAGGTACTGGAGACTTGAGTTCCTTACTTTAATTTCATATGAATTATCAGCCCTACGCTTGAACCATGAAGAATTCCGTGTTGGTTTATTTAATACATAGGCAACTTACAAAATTTAGATTTGTGATTATAAAATTTGGAAGTGGTCCCACTGGTATCATAGACAGTGACAACTATAAAGTATCTACTTTAGTCTTGTATGTTCTTCTCTTCCTTCCTGGTCAAGGGGAGTCCCGTGTGATTATTGGCATGCCTATTAGTCTTTGTTTTCGAAAAAAACTTATTGGTTGCAAACTAGATTATGTTTTCGCAAGTTGACGTTTGTAAAATTGTAATTTTATTTTAATATGTTGCCCTGATGATTGACAAAGCTGATACGACATTGTCAGCACAATATTACTTCATGCAGCAAGAATGCCTAATACTTCTTGTTTGCTGCTGATATCATCATGATTATAAGCATTATGTCATTCTCATCTTGCATAAAACTGCATTGTGTGTAACGCAGTGTGGAAAGCATCATTATTGTATTGTAAGATTATGTCATTCTCATCTTTCTCTTGATTTTTGTGTCATGTTATAATGCATGCAAGGTGAGGGGCCTGTGGACCAGATTTATGTTGTTTTTGCTGTCACTTGTTTATACAGCATCTTTTGATTTCTCATTAATGCAAGTTTTGCTTGATTACTATTAGAAGTCCCTGGAGTTCTAATCAGCCAATCAAAGATGAAGATGAGATACATGATGACAATTGGTGGAATCTATATGACAATTTGTGGGTTATTATAAGCGAGATGAATGGTAAGGGACCAAGCAGAATGTTACACAAATCATCACCTCCAGGGGTCCCATCTCTTGGTCAGAGAGCACGTGGCTTGGTGGAATCTCTGAACATTCCTGCTGCAGAGGTTGCTGCAGTTGTTGTATCAGGTGGGATAGGCAGTGCTTTAGGTGGAAAAGCAAACAAAACTGTTGATAAGGCCATGCTTTTACGGGGAGAAAGGTGCCCGAGAATAATTTTTCGACTTGTAATCCTATACCTCTGCAGATCTTCTCTAGAAAGAGCTTCACAATGTGTCCAACAGGTTATTTCACTTTTGCCATCTTTGTTAGGTGCTGACGATGAGCAAAGCAAGAACAGATTGCAGCTGTTTATTTGGTACTATTCTTCATACTTAATACCATCTGACAAAGTCCAGAGTCGTTGGATATTATATATTATAGTTGTTATTGGCAATTTAGGATTAAAAATTCTCTTGACAGAATCATCGTAAAGTAGTTCATCAACATTTTTTCCAGGGCTTTGCTCGCTGTCAGGTCACAATATGGAATGTTGAATGACGGTACTCGTTTTCATGTTATATCACACTTGATTCGAGAAACTGTAAACTGTGGCAAATTAATGCTTGCGTCGAGCATTATGGGCAGAGATGACTCTGACTCGGGCAGCAGCATCAGAGAGTCGGGATCTATTCAGAATCTAATTCAGAAGGATCGAGTACTTGCAGCAGTGAGTCTCTTAGTTACTGAGGGATTCAACAAAGATTACCTTAAGTTCATCTTTATACCATCTGCCATTTGTATAATTTAGTATGATTTTTTATGTGATTCCTGTTCACAGACTTTGCTCATGTATTGGATGTGTAAAAAGTTTGAATACATATGAAAACAACAATAAGAGCACTTTAGCTAGGTCTGTTTTGGCTGGTTTATATGTTTACGGCAAAGTCATGTTACAGTTTACCAAAATTTTGAAAACAATAGTAGCACCTCTAGACTATGTAGTGCCAAAAACTTGGCTGATTTATGTCAAGACTGATTTTCTTATATCAAGGTGACAATTTATTTATTTATTTATTTTTCAAAAGCTACAACTATACCAAGTCCCTGAATCTGTTTTATCCATGCTGCTGTATTTCTTTTGTTTTCTGTTTTCTTCCTTTTTTTTTTAATTTTATTTTTTAGTTTTTACATGTCTTGAATTTGTTGATTGATTTGTCAATTCATTAAATTCTCTCTGTGATTATTATTTTCAGGTTGCTGATGAGGCAAAATATGTAAAGGCATTAAAAACAGACCGCACCGGGCAGTTGCACGATCTTGGCACTAGGATGGATGAAAATTCCTCTGCAGAATTGGCTAATAGCCAGGGATTTGAAGATGAGTTACAAAGTACCTTAAAATCCATTCTAGCTTCAGATGACAGTAGAAGAGGTGCATTCCAACTTATTTATGAAGAGGAGCAACAAAACATTGTTGTACGTTATTTCTTTACCATTCTTTGTGTTCTTCTTATTATTATTACTATTATTATTATTTCCCAAACTTGTGTGTGGGGACTCAAACTCTAGGCCTCGACATTGGAGCCTTGGATGTAGGTGTGGAATTACTTCTATGATAAGCTTGCAACCACACTTTTTTTTGTGTTATTGACGTTGCCTTTTTGCTTATTGTTAGCCTTTTTCTCCTTGTACTAGTCAGAACATCTTATCGGTTTTATATTAACAACAATGTTGCTTTAACAGGAAAAATGGATACACATGTTTCGTGCATTGATTGATGAGAGAGGTCCATGGTCTGCTAACCAATTTCCAAATGATGATGTAAGACATTGGAAGTTAGACAAGACAGAAGATACATGGCGACGGAGACTAAAGTTGAGACAGAATTATCATTTCGATGACAAGCTTTGTCATCCTCCATCCTCTCTGCCTGGCAACGAGGTTGCACCCACTGTCAATGAAAGTAAATCTGGTTTAGTGGGACAAATTCCTGAACAAATGAAGCGTTTTTTGCTGAAAGGAGTTCGGAGGATAACTGATGAGGTGATTGCAGAGTCGAATGAAAATGATGCTGAACTCTTTGAGCAGAAGAATTCAGTCCCCAAGGATCCTTCAGACAGTCAAAGCTCGGAGGTAGTGAAGGACTCCAGTGATTGGGTGGCGGAGCAACAAGATTCGGCATCGTCTTCACTAGAGACAGAAACGAGTGAGGTATTGGTGTGGTGAAATGCGTGTGTGCAAGAACTTCTCTGTAAATGAATGGCTTTCTGATATCTAGATTCTGCCTGTTTCAGGTTATTATCTCAGTTCCTTGTGTACTTGTTACCCCAAAAAGAAAATTAGCCGGGCATTTGGCAATCATGAAGACCGCACTGCATTTCTTTGGAGAATTTTTGGTTGAAGGTACTGTTGGGTCATTGGTGTTCAAAAACTTCCATGCTTCAAGCAATTCTGACTTGACCAAGCCTGACCAAAAGCAGAAATCTCTGAAATGGCCTGTACATCTTGATTTATATTCTGAGAAGGGTATGATGGGGGATAATTCTGAAGCCATGCATGAAAATGTACTTAGAAGTAAACAACTAAAAAGTACAAAACGCCATAGGAGGTGGAACATTGGCAAGGTAGGGAACTAAAATTTCCTTTCAGCTTTTTCTCTTATTTCTCTTGCTTTAAATCTGATCTTTTCCTTTTCTGGTGTAAGTTCTTTTTCGTTATTTATTTATTTATATATTTATTTAACTTTTTGGTCTAATGTGCTCTATGTTCTTTTGGCTGATCTAGATAAAAGCTGTTCACTGGACTCGCTACTTGCTAAGATACACTGCAATAGAGATTTTCTTCAGCGACTCAGTTGCCCCCATATTTTTTAATTTTGCATCACAGAAAGATGCAAAAGATATTGGGACCTTGATGGTTACTACCAGAAATGAATATTTGTTCCCAAAAGGAAGCAGTAGGGACAAGAGTGGAGTTATTTCATTTGTTGATAGACGTGTTGCGCTGGAGATGGCAGAAGCTGCTCGAGAGAGCTGGAGGAGAAGGGATATAACAAACTTTGAATATCTGATCATTCTCAATACGCTGGCAGGAAGATCATATAATGACCTAACACAATATCCTGTCTTTCCTTGGGTCTTAGCTGATTACTCCTCCGAAGTTCTTGATTTCAACAAGTCATCAACCTTCCGGGATCTCTCCAAACCAGTTGGAGCATTGGATTCAAAGCGGTTTGAGGTTTGTTTATTCATTTATTTTACTTGATTGCAGAGTGGATGCTAATTGTTCAACTTAACTCACAGAATCTGGTGTTATTATTTGCTTCATACAGGTATTTGAAGAGAGATACCGCAGTTTCACTGATCCAGATATACCTAGGTAACACCCTCGGCAGTTTGAGAATGCAATGATGCTTTGGAGTACTGAGAGGGTTTCTTTGTTAACTTTTATAAATCTGACGCCTACGTTTTCTTATGCAGTTTCTACTATGGGTCTCATTACTCAAGTATGGGAATTGTCCTTTATTACCTTCTTCGATTAGAGCCTTTCACTTCTCTTCACAGGAATTTGCAGGTAGTCTTGTTTATGCCATAATCTTTTTTTTTAAAGGTATCTTAAGCAACATGCTACATTATTTCTCTTCGCTTCCCCTGTTTAAATTATTTCAAGGCTTTAAAAAAAAAAAAAAAAAGAATCAGACCTAAGTGTTTTCCTGTCATTGTTTTTACTCTTTTCTATGATATGTTTTTGGAATTCAAGATGAGAACGTTCGTGCATGAGAGAATCATTGATTCAATTTGCTTGTTTTTGGCAGACTGTTACTTTCTCTCTTTTTATTCGTAAGTGTATTGTGATTCATGGTTTAAGGATTTAAAATATTGCCTTTGCAGGGTGGTAAATTTGACCATGCAGATCGGTTGTTCCAAGGCATTGAGGGCACGTATCGGAACTGCCTTTCCAACACAAGTGATGTAAAGGAGTTAATACCTGAGTTCTTTTACATGCCGGAGTTTCTTGTCAACTCAAATTCTTACCATTTAGGGGCGAAGCAAGATGGTGAACTGATTAGTGACGTCTGTCTTCCTCCCTGGGCTAAGGTATTACATTCATCACAATCACTTAGACAGCAGAGAGCGACAATCTTTTGACACATGAAATGGCAGGCTGCCTCCACTTTTTTATTTATTTATTTATTTATTTGTTTGTTTCAAATGAGATAAAGAAATTTACTCAATTAACCTATTTTTTAAGTTCAATTCAACATTTAGCACGTACTGTAAGTTTATTTTGAAACGTTCTTTGCTTATTTTGCAACGTGGGCAAGTAAAAAGACAAAAGTGTCATTAATTGTCTTAACTCATGACCCTTCCACGACCCCTAATGCCATAAAGGGATTTTCAGTTCCTTTCTTTTCTTTTATATTTTATTTTCATATATATATATATATATATGTAGATATTTTCTCGGTCAAATTTATCTCATGTGAGATATGTATATGATACGTATAGTTCCTTCTTCACACTAGTTTTTCATGTTATAAGTTGCCTTCTGAAACTTAGTTCTGTACATTTCTAGGGCTCACCTGAAGAATTTATTAATAAAAACCGTGAGGCCCTTGAAAGTGAATATGTTAGCTCGAATCTCCATCACTGGATAGATTTGGTGTTTGGGTACAAGCAGCGCGGGAAACCTGCAGTGGAGGTATATCATGAAAACTTATCTATTTATCCTTTTTTGGTTTCAAATTTAGAATTGGTTGACATGCTTCTCTTAATATTAACCGGCCTCCTTGTACAGGCAGCAAATATCTTCTACTATTTAACTTATGAAGGAGCTGTTGACTTAGATACCATGGAAGATGATCTGCAAAGATCAGCTATAGAAGACCAAATTGCAAATTTTGGCCAGACACCTATTCAGATTTTCCGCAAAAAACACCCAAGACGAGGACCACCTGTTCCAATTACTCATCCTCTTTACTTTGCGCCTGGTTCTATTAACTTGAGTTCAGTTGTATCTAGTACGAGATATCCATCATCGGCCATGCTATACATTCATATAGTAGACTCGAATATTGTCCTTGTGAACCAGGGGATCTCGTTGTCAGTAAAGATGTGGTTAACAACCCAATTGCAATCTGGTGGAAATTTTACCTTCTCGGGCTCCCAAGTAGGATTCGCTTCTTTCTGTTCTGTTGCTAGGAATAATCTAGGATGTAAAGTTGCTAATTAATCTGTCAAATATCTGCAGGATCCCTTTTTCGGTGTTGGTTCTGATATTCTCTCTTCTCGTAAAATTGGAAGTCCTTTGGCTGAAAATATTGGACTTGGAGCACAATGCTTTGCAACAATGCAAGCGCCATCTGAGAACTTCTTGATCTCATGCGGCAATTGGGAAAACAGCTTCCAACTTATATCCTTGAATGATGGCAGAATGGTACAAAGCATCAGACAGCACAAGGATGTGGTCAGCTGTGTGGCAGGTAACTTTGTAGACAGTTAAATTAAAGTATGCCGTGCAAGCGCTGTTACGTTAAATTGTCTTTTTATCGAATCTATCCTTCTTCTTTGAAGTACTTTGGCTTATTTGAGTTTTAACAATGATGCTGCAGTGACATCTGATGGAAGCATCCTCGCCACTGGAAGTTTTGACACTACGGTAATGGTTTGGGAAGTTGTTCGTGGAAGAAACCCAGAAAAGAGAGTTCGTCCAACTCAGACGGAACTACCCCGGAAAGATTCTGTGATAGTTGAAACCCCCTTTCATATACTGTGTGGGCATGATGACGTAATTACGTGTTTATTTGTTAGCATGGAGCTTGACATAGTTATTAGTGGATCGAAAGATGGAACCTGCATTTTCCATACCTTAAGGGAGGGACGATATGTGAGATCTTTACGACATCCAAATGGCTGTGCGTTGTCCAAGCTTGTTGCCTCTCAGCATGGGCGAATCGTGTTTTATGCTGATGATGACCTTAGTTTGCATCTGTACTCAATTAATGGGAAACATCTTGCTTCTTCTGAATCCAATGGACGCCTCAACTGTATCGAACTGAGTAGATGTGGTGAGTTTCTCGTCTGTGCCGGAGACCAAGGGCAGATAGTTTTACGCTCCATGAATGCACTTGAGGTCATTAAAAAGTATGATGGAATTGGAAAGGTAATAACATCTCTAACAGTGACCCCGGAAGAATGCTTCTTAGCTGGAGCCAAAGACGGTAGCCTACTTGTATATTCTATAGAAAATCCTCAACATCGCAAAGCTAACATCTCTCGGAATTCGAAATCTAAACACACTGTAGCAGGTTAGAACTGCAATCCAGGTTGGAAGCCAAGAAGATTTAAAGACTAACATGCTGATAGTGATGTAAAAGGTACGCTGCAGCCCTTTTTTTTTAATTATTTTTTTATTTTTTAAATAAACCATTCCTTTAGACTTTGTTTGAAGATCCGGATTCCTGAGCTAGGAAGTGTCCTTTTAATCCCATCTTACAGGAGCATATAGAAAGACACCGAGACTGTCTGATCTTTAGTCGAATGCGAAGTCGGTGGAAAGATACATGTTCAAGGGGGCATACCTTGAACAATTCGGAAGCATGTTTTACCTTCTGCTTCCCATTGCAGCACATACCAAGCTCGAGTATTTTATGAGGTGAATGCTCTTCTCAAATAACGCAGGGACGGAATGCCACCTTTTACAATTTAATTCTCCATTTTTTTGAGGGATGTTAGTACATATTTGTGCATTGTGTTGGCTAATAGATTAGACTAGGAATGTTGTTGTATTACCAACCTCAGCCTTTGAACTTTTTTTTTTAAGCACCCTCATAGCAAGTGCTTAAAATATAAACTCCCAAATTGTGTATAGAGCTGGTTCAATGCAATGTTCTTTTCCAATCTCTTTTAGCTGACATAGACTCTTCTGGATCATTTGCTCTTTGTTTGTTTTTTGTTTTTTTTTTTGAATTTGGGGTTCGGGTAATTTGAATTCTATTCTTTGTGGTAGAGTCAAATATGAAATTATCGTTAGGTTATGCTATGCTATAATGACATAGGAAATCTTAAAAAGAGAGCCGAATCCATCGCAAGGAGCAAATCCATGACCGATCAAGGCAAAATCACGAACCCCCTATGATAGGAATTGAGATTTTTATTAAGATTATATTTCTTATTTTATCAATTCAATTAAGTTTTGAATAATAATATCAATATTCAAAGTTATTTTTGTATTTCTACGTCATCATGCAACAAAAAATAGAATAGTTGCACACATTTTTAGTGTAAAAACTCACGTTCTTTAAATTTGGTCTACCTTGAGTATTTTTAAAAAATTACTACATTAATACATGTAACAATAGATGCACTGCAACCTAAGTTCTCTTTCTACTCTCTTTCAGGTAACGTATGAACTCATCCAAGTGACCATCATTTTTGTTCCTATCTCCAAACAATCCCTTCATTTCCTTTGCCTTGACCCTAAATGACTCACCCGACTTGTCCACCATAGCTGACCGCACCGTCTCCGCCACCGAGTCACTCGTGAACGAGCCGTCCAACTCGTTTCTCGGAATCTCCACTCCGACTCCCTTCTCACTCAGTATCCTCGTGTTAATCCCTTGGTCATTCGCCACAGGAAACAACACCAAAACTCGACCAAACCCGAGTCCCTCTATAATCGAGCCCCAACCGCAGTGAGTCAGGAATCCACCGACCGAGTCATGACTCAGTATCCTCACTTGCGGGGCCCACCCAACATAAACCATCCCGCGATCCCCGACCCTCTTCAGGAACCCGTCCGGCAACAACTCCAACGCGTCTTGATTCCACTCGGGCGAGTTCCGCAGCACCCAAAGGAACGGCAACTCGGAACGCTCCAACCCAAGAGCCAACTCAGTGAGTTCACACCGCGTCAAACTGGACTCCGACCCCAACGCGACGTAAATTACCGAATTGTCCCTCCTTTTATCCAACCACTTCTTTATACCCACCCACTTCTCGTCATCGTCGCCCTCGCCCTCTTCTTCGATCACCGGAGGCAAAAACCCTGCCGGAAAAACCGGCCGCCGATAAAGCTCCCCGAGCAAATTAAACCACTCCGGTTCGAACTCTCTACAGCTCCTCACCGCCACGACCTCGCTCTCGGCGATGGCAAGGCCAAAACGCACCGTATCAGGGGTCAACGCGAGCTCGTCAATGTCTCCCTCTCTATCCATGTGCTTCGCGATCTCGTGAAACCGGTAAACTAGCCGGGACTCGAACGGGACCCACTCGGGGACCACCGTCAATTCCTCGACGGACCTCCTCCCTCCACCGCCGTCGTCGAGCAGAGCCGCCGGAGGGCCGAAGAAGGAGAGCCAGCCGGCGTTGAAGAGGGAGAAGAAGGCGCGGGAGGAGCCGAGCTCGGCGGCGCGGGGGTGAAGCCAGTGGGAGGCGTAGTCGTGGAGGATCCAGTCGACGGGGGGTGAGGAAGATTTAGAAAGGCGAGGACGGAAGGTTCCAGAAGGTCGAAGGCACGCTTGAGGAGTGGTTGGGAGCGGAAAGGGACGTCGGAGGCGGATTCGGCGGCGGAGGGCAAATTGGGAATTTCGGGGAAAGGGAGGGAGACGAAGGAGAGGGAAGAGGAGAGGGGTAGGGGTATTTTGGGAAGTCTTGAGATGTTTGTTGGGGTGGAGAGGAAGGAGACTCTGTGACCCCTTTGAGCTATGCGTTTGGAGAGATTGAAGAATGGGACTAGATGTCCCATTGCCAGCCATGGAAACACCACCACGTGTAATTCTTCCTCTCTATTATTCTCCATTGTGTGCTTTGGTGCTTTGCCTTGTACTGCCATATATGTTTATATACACACACGTACAAATTCATAAACTTTTTTCTAATTAAAAAAAGAGAATTATTGATGCATATAGCATGTAATGCTTCTCCAAATAAAAATAGTGGTATCATCACATCTTATCATTATCATTTTGAATATTTATTAGTTATAGACACGTATTATGTACGTATTTAATCCGTTTGTTAAATAATTAATTAATTATGAGGTATTATGAGAAAACAATTATTTAGAGATAAAATATTTAAGTAATAAGAAATTAAAGGGAAGTTAGCTAATTATATAGGAAGCTAATATGTAGTGTTATGAGAAAATATTAGTTGAGCTGGTCACTTAAAAAAAAAAAAAGTTTTGAGTAATAAAGATACATTTAAAATAATTTATTTTAGTACAGGGCTAAAAAGAATGAAAAATAAAAATTTAAAACGATGAAAGAAAAAGAAGAGATCATCATGTGGAATGAAAGTGAAGAATAATTTTAATAATTACAAAAATATATATATTAGACATTATTAAAAAAATAATTGAGAGTTTGAGATGATTATGAAAAAAAAAATAAAATAAGTATGGTGAGAGAATTTTTTGAATGAAGTAAAGGAAAGAATTTATCAATTAAAAAACATGAAATGATAAAAAGGGAAAGCTAAATAGCTAATGAATGAAAGAGATTAAAAAAAAAAGCAAAAAAATGAGGAAATAACATGTGTAAAAGTAAGGAAGAGTTTTGACTTTTTTATATATATAAAGATTAAAGGGGTGTTTGGTTTAACATCTCAACTCCAACTAAACTGTATTTTTTCATTTTAATTTTGATTTTTTCTAAAAAGTCAACAAAATTTATTACTACTTTTTAAAGAGTTAATACTAGTCAAATTTAAAAATTTCAACTCAACTCATTCACCAAACACTCTATAAGTCTTTATTTGATTAACACGTTTGATTTGGAATTTTTATTTTTAGATTTGTTGATTTTTAAAACACTAGTTAAGAAATTAATCGATTAAAAAATATATAAAATAAAAAAATAAATTCGAATTTAGATTAAAGTTGATGACCCATTCAAAAATTAAGTTTACAATTAAGTTTACAGTTGAAACGAAAAGATGATCAATTTTCGTGTTAATCAACTTATTCAGAAATTTGTGCATACTAATTACAAAATATCCCTATATTATGACTATGAACTATGAAGGTAATCGAACTTGTAATAAATAGGATAAAATATTATGAAACGATCGTTTTTTACGATTATACCACCACCACCTCCACAGGAGGGTGTGCTTGTGTATGTTTTTGTTATGTTGCAAATTAGTTGAATGGATATGTAAAAGAGTATTTATACAGACGGCAAAGTGGAATGTGGTGGCAGCAGGCCAAAAAGTTTGAAAATGATAATTGAAATCAAATGCATTGCATTGGGGGGTCAACTTGCTGAGCTTTACAGTGACAGCGAATGGTTGAGGAGATTCTCATGTCATGTGTTTTACAACCAGTCAATTGCTCCGATTGGATTGTGTTTTTATTTTCAAAAAGAAAAAATTTTTATTTTAAATAAAAAAACTTTTTTATTTTAAGATAAGATAGTACTTGGATGTATAAAAAATTTTCTTTTTGAAAACAAAATATTATTTGAAATGAAAAAAAATGGTGTTAAAAATTATACATTATGAAAAATTTTAAAAAGATTTTTTTTTTCCGGTGAAGTACTGGACAAAATAAATTTGATTGTACAAAATTACTATTACTAACATCTTGTTATTTACTTTATACTCATGGTCTCTGGTCCCATTTTTGGCTTCAAATTGAATTCTTTCACTCTTTCTTTCTTTCTTTCTTTCTTTTTTTTTTTTTTTCCAGAAATTATAGTGAATTGTAATTTTAAAATATAATTAAGTAAATAACAAGTTTTTAAATATATTTTGAATAAAACATAAATTTGTTTGGTTAATAGTAAATTTACAAGATAATTAGAAAATTTACTTCTCGTTAATAAATTCACCTGTTAAATTTTTTATTTATTATTATTTGCTCTAAATATTTAAAAAACCTATTATTTATTCAATTATTTTCTAAAAATTGCTCTTTATGTATTCCTCCTCTTTTTTTTTTTTTTTTTAATTGGGAAATCCTTTCACTCATTCTGAAAACCCTCAAAAGCTTAGAGAGAATATTTTAACCTTAAACAAAATCACTTATTAACAAATAAGAAAAAATAATTAGACTACCAATTACTTATCCACCTTCCCACTCTCATTCCTCTTAACAAACAACATAAAAGATGTCCCATAATTCTCTCTAACTTTCGTATTCCTCGTCCTTCTAACCCACTCCATTTTTTTCTCTCCATCCCCCAATTAAATGCAGCCTCAAAAATATCGTTTGAAAAATACTTGTCGAAAACTTGGGGTAAAAATCTCAACAATTAATCCTTCAAACCCAGAAAAATTATATATATATAAATATATATATATAAAGAAAATAGACAAAGCTGCAGGGATTTTTTATTAACAAGTCCATAATTAACTGTTTGACTTGACTACATACATTAGTCAACAATTAAACAAGACTCTGACCATGCCAATCATACAATGTCACTATTCACCTTTTTGAGTCGACTCGACTCGTTCCGACCAACTACTGCTATGTAATCCGTTCAATAAAAATGAAATGCAATCATGCAACCCTATGACCAAAAACAAAAATAAAAATAAAAATAAAAATACACTACTTGCGAAATGAGTAAAGGTAAGCACTCACGTATATCTTCCCAGTCCTAGCAAACTTACACAACATACAAAATGGACGTCGATTATTGATTGCCATCAACCATCTCCACATACTCTTAATGTCAGCGGGAAGAAGCTCTACACCTTGCTCCTGAGTCCGAGATAAGATCCTTGTGCATGGGATTGGACATGATGTTTTCGGGGTTATAAGAACTCAATCCCTAGATTTTTACCTGTTCTTTGAAAGGCTCATTAACTTTGATCTGCGTACTGCACGAGAACATGAGAGATGCTAAATTGCCATGGTCCAACAACTACCAGAGTATTTGAGGTATCAAACAGAGGACAAAGAAACAATCATCACCTTCTAATCAAAGTTAGTTGGAATGTCTATGTCCGTATCTGACGGATTAGAAAGTTCGGGCAGAGGCTCCTGCATACCATTAAACTTCAACATAAGAAACCTTTAATCTTAGAATCAGTAATTCACGAGGCAGCTTATGAAAGAAAAAGCCAATCTTGAAATCAGTTATCAATATTAGAGATCATACCTGCTCGTCGGCATTGGCTGGAGAATGAACTATTCCGATGGGCAAAGTGCTTGCAAGATCTTCGCTAGTTCCATGTAAATCCTGCACCACATGGCAATACAAGTGCCCAGGAGACCGATCAATGCTTAAAGGAACTGATATAATCTTGAGCTGGAAAGACAACTGAAATATTACATAGGCTATGCAGGATCATCTTTTTCTTTTATCATTATCATTATTTTCGTTAGAATCTCGACATGTAAAAGAAAGTTTTGGCAAGAGAGAAAAAAATATATATATATACATATGTAAATATATAAAACCAGTCTCATTGCTTTAAACAATTTCTAAGTTACATTCAGTATTTATTGTCTTCACATAATCATGGCGTGTGCCAACCCCAACTTGCTTAGCAAAGATGAGTACAGATCAGAAAAAAATGTTTATGTAGCCAAAAGTGTACAAGTATGATTTGATAAGAACTTGTAGTGTTGTCAAAAGAAGCTAAGATAAATTAATAAGTTTAACTAAAAGAATCGATGTATCATTAGAAATAAAACACCAAGAATGAACATAAGGTAAACAAAGCTAACAGGGAATATCATACATACTTCCTCGCCAAGGTTTACAGAAGGATCATTAGATCCTTCAGTAACTGTCTTAGAAGGATCTTCAGAAGTCCCCTGCAAGCACCATAGATTAATTTAGAAAACTGACAAGACCAGCATATCAATCAGAAAGCATTTTCCAGAGTGGGAAGCAATACACGGTCTTCCTGGTTGCCTGAGATTTCTCCTTCGACGATCAAAGGCTTGACATCAATGGACGTTTCCTGCACATCCCATTTTTGCCACGTCAAAAATGAAAGACAATATGAAAAGAAAACAGCTCTTAAGTGAACATGAAGCATGTCACAAAATTTGAGCATCGATTCAAAACCAATGCTTTAGGTGCGTATTGTAAGAAAAACAATTCCGATCAGTTACTTGATATCCCACCGCCAACCCAAAAAAAACACATTCCTCTCCCAAGAAACGATTCAGCAAGTTTTCAGCTCCCACCATATTATTTGACTAACTAATGGATATGAATTTGTGTACAAGACTTTTGAGCGAATCCATACAAGTTTCATAAGAACAATATACTACTTACATGTTCTATATGATCCACAGACAGGTTTCTTCCTCCCTTACTGAGATCTCTCAACGTTCCCTGTAAAATCAATGAAAAAGATGTATAATCATTTAAAGAAAAAGTTGCAAATAGAATTTGTGAACATAGCAACAATAGAACATAGCTCAAGGGGGAAAAGGAAAAGAAAAGAAGACGAGAGAAGCCTGGTAAGAAAACATCAATGCTAAAGTAGCCTTTATTTGAGTCCACCACTACAGCTGTAGCATGTTCACGCCCAAAATGTGCTACATAGTATTAAACCAATGACAATGTATAGAGGGAAAGGGGGAGGTAACTGTCATTTTCATAGGAATAACAGGACATTTACTTAAAAATCCTTAAATAAACAAATGCAATCATTGTATAAATTGTGATATCTATTTATGCAGACAAAACCAAGCCATGACATGTTGAGTGAGACAGATAGTCCAAACCAAAATAAACAAACCTTATTTGCCCACATAAGACCGCATGCATTACACAAAGTTCTTGGTCCAGCTGGCCCACGACGCATTGCAGGTGTGTTATTTTCACTAACGCCACAGTGTTGACATCTCCGCAAACTGCAATATGTTGCAGAAAAGGAAAGCATAAATTCTACAACACTGCCACCAACAAACATGAAATGACAAAAATCAAGAGAACCATATTGAAATTAGAACTCACACAGTTTCCGGACGATTAGTGCCATCTTGAAGGCCACTTTGCGATGAATCCCAACCCGAAGCACTGGAACTTTCTTTTAAGGATGCAAACTGCCCATTCTTACGGTGCATCCTAGGAGTGCAAACAACAAATGAAGGGCACATCTTCAATAACATAGCATTGTGTCCAGAAGTTGGATTGTTACCCATCAAGAAAAAAGTGATTTTTTTAAAATAATCAAAGGGGGAGAGGTCATAAGAAATACAAATTAATTTAATAGATTCTTTACCAAATGAACTACACTTTCAAGAATTTTTCAAAGGGCCTAATTACAGAATAAAGGAACGTACACACTATCCATAAAGTATGATGTAATAAATATTTCAAGTGGCAAGGGAAGAACTAATTTCTATTTCTTTGGTTAAAAGTATGGTTTTATCTTACCTCTGTGCAACCTCCTTACGTACGGTGTACCTAATTTTCTTGTCAAAACATCTCTCCTTCCGTTTTTCACGGAACCTAACGAGGGAGGCTATTCTTCGTGAAAGATTTGATCTCTTTGTAATGTCACCTACGCCCTAGAGTTTTTAACCATAACACATAAGATTAAGCATAGAAGAGCAATTTAATTGATCTCGGTAATTGCAACATCCAACTTACCCTGTTATTCTGATTATAAGGCACTTCAATGGTAGGAATACCAGTTGGTAAATCACGCCCTCCTAGTAGCAAAAGCACTGCTTGCACCTGTGGTATAAAGTCCCGAGGTAAAATACGAAGGCAAAATACTTCCTTCAGAACACATGCTCCAAACTAAAATTTCCGCTTTCAGGAAAGACACAGAAAAGACAAACAATATGAAAACATCTATTTGAAGCTAATTGCAACGGAACAACTCCTTACACATCCTCCCCCTCCAGCTGATTTCTTACAATTTCTGGGAAACATGAAACTTGTAATTCTTAACCAAAAATGTGGCATGAGGAATCGAACCCCTCATCATGCAGTAGCAAACCATAGGCCCAGACAACTCAAGTAACCTCTCAGCCTTACATCTCATAACTAATTATGAAGCAAATTAGCAAATAGTGAAATTCAAGTTCCATAAAAATAAAATAGACCAAAAAATAATGGCCAAATATTTACTGGTTACTTGCATAAATAAACTGTGCAAGCGTCTGGTGAAATTCTTTGAACAGAAACACATACATTTAGGTTGTTTCCAGCAATGACTATCTTGCGTAGTCTTACATTGGAATTGCAAATATATCACACACGGTTCTCCACCCTCTAATACACATTAGTCCATAAGAACACCGGATAGATAAGGAAATCCAGAAATAGAGACAGAAATAAATGCTGATTTTATCGAAACTTAAATATTGCCAAATTATGAAACTTAAAACACTATCTATAATACTAAAAGTCATCTTTTTTAAAAAGAAAAAAATTGCAACTATAAACACCCAGCAATAGTCGGTAAATTATGTAATTAGAAGTCAATCCTTTTTCCCAGCGGAATCAACGCATCAGTGCAACACCAATTCTCTCTCTACGAGAGAGAGAGAGAGAGAGAGAGAGAGAGAGAGCGCTACGTAAAATTCCCATAAAAAAAACATGAAATGAACATAAGAAAGTTACAAATCGAGCTTTATCGACTATATATATGTGTGTGTGTGTGTGTGTGTGTGTGTGTGTTTATGTATATATAGTAGTAGAAGAAGAAGAAGGAATCGTCGAGTAAGATTAGCTATTGATACTAATCAGAAACCATGAAAACTAATTACTCAATTAAAACCTAAATTCTTAATCAAAATTGAGTCAACCATCAGCCAACCATCAGCCAGATAGAGAAGCAGAAAGAGAGAGACCGAGTGACATACTTTTTCAGGCGTAACAGCAGGGAAGACATAGACCTCGCCTTCAAACGAGAGAGTGAGCTCGCTAGTCCTCGACGCCCTGACCAGACCTCCAGGTTCCGCAACGCTCACCGAATTCGCCTGCATCACTTCCAAATCCCCCATAGCCTCATCACCACCATCATTTCCGCAGCCGCCTCCATCTTCATACTCCTCCTCCTCCTCCTCCTCCTCCTCGTCGCCGCCACCAACCGGTACGGGCCCGCGTATGTGGTCCTCGAACGGTCGCGCCTGCAAAGGCTGCGGGTTCGCCGCCGCCATGGAAAAACACCTCCTTCCAAACTCTAAAACCTCGTAGATACTCCACCGAAACGCCGAAGCCCTATGCCCCCGACCTGTTCCATCGGAGAAACGCCATTTCCGTCGCGGAAAAAGCTGGAAAATTTCCGCAGATAAGTATCTGAACGGTTTCCGATTTGGGATTCAGTGGTTGGAGAAGCTTCCGAATTCGATCGAAGAAAAGACAAAATTATTATTTAAAAAAAAAAAACCCTAAAATAGTTAAGAAGCTGCAGGTCGTCTCTCTGTTTCTTGGAAAGTTTCAAATTGGGCAAATTTTTTTCGTTCCCTTTCTTTTTTCCCAATTATCTTTTATTATGTTTAATTCTTAATGCTAAAAAAATGGACAAATAAATAAAGGGTAAATAAATAGTTTATTAGGAGGCAGAGGAGTTTCGGTTGGGTGTTTTCCGGATAATTTGATTTGACAGTAAGAGAAGGATTTTCAGCCGTTCGATTTGAGATTTTTATGGTGATTTGAGATTTTTGTGGTGATGAAGTGTGGACCCACTTGTTCACGTGGGATGTGCGTTCGTGTGTTTGATTGGTGTGGGGGAAGAGTGTTTGGTGGGGCCCACTATGCAAAGCAATCATGTTCGAGCGGATGGTGATAATTTAATAAAGATCGTGATTTAAGATGTTCTGAGTGGCTTTTTTTTTTTTTTTTTTTAATTTGTGCATTCTAAACTTATTATAAAATTGTAATTTATACTTTAAATTTTTAATTTGATAATTTACATCTTAAATTTATAAATATGTAACAATATACATCCCATTGATAAATACTATTAATTTTTTAGTGAAAATTGATACTTCACTTGCATATAAATTATTAATTAATAAATATAAAAATGAGTATTTATGTCATGAATTAACAATTTATATACAAATTACAAATCAATTTCCTTCAAAAAATTAATATTACTGTCAATGGGGTACAATTTGTTACATATTTATAAATTTAGTGTGTAAATTATCAAAATTAACAGTTTAAGATGTAAATTATAATTCTATGATTAATTTAAAGTGAACCAATACAAAAAAGCCTTAGAATAAATCCGTCATCCGTCATCCGTCATCGTCTACTTGATCACTTCAAGTTAAGGTAATAAAGATTATGATTTAAGATGTTTTGTACGAGTTGCAAATCTCCATTATGTTGAAGAGTAAATTCGTCATCATCCACTTGATCTACAATGAAAAGAAGGATGAAAATCTGATCGGAAATATTAATACCCTGTAACTGAGAAAATACCCTTGAAAATGCTAAACTTGAGCATTTTATTGCACTTGAAGTTGCTTCATGGTCAGAAAAATAAAATGGAAGGAAATGTTATTTTTTTCAACTTAGGAAATGTGAATTTTTGTATGTACTATTTAGTCATTTAGTTATGCCTTTTTCTGAAAATTTTTTTTATTTTTTCTGAAAAAGTAAAACTTTAAATTTTCAACTCAAACTTATTTTTCTTGCCCAAACGTTTTTTCTTTTTTTTTTTTTCCCCGCTTGCTAAAAGCAAATATTTTGTTTTTAGAAAATAAAGAGAAAGAAGAAAAAAAAAAAAAATGAAATGGGATTTTGTGGTGGTTTTGTGCATAACTTGAGGAATGCACTGGAGAGTGGAGTGACTTTCATATTTTTTAAATCTGGAGTGGACTGTCCTTTGTAAACAACAATCTGGAGCTTTCAATCAAACAGTTAATAATAATTAAAATGTATATGTACATTATGATACTTATTTCTGCATATTTTTCACTTCGAAATATCCTACAAACAAATTACAAATTTGTTTTAATAGAGGACACGAACAAATTACAATTAAGTTCAGAAACGTCTATTAAAAAAATATATATATAAAGATCAAGCTCATGTTTGGAATTCAATTATACTTTATGGTTGGCTGACTTTTTGTCTTTTTCTAAAAAAATTAACGAAAATTATAATTAATTTTTGAAAATCAACCAACTCCACATCAAAAATTTTATTTTATCTCAAACTCAACCCAAAAACTAAATACACCATAAGAAAGTAAAGAAAAATTAACACACACACCATGTTGAGGCCACAACCCACTCCGACCACAGGCTCGTACTATGAGAAACAAGCAGTTGCCCCGAATATGCTCCGATCACTCCCAGTCAGTGCGCTCGGAGCACTCCCAGTCGGTGTGCTCGGAGCACTTCCAGCTAGTGCGACCCGAGCACTCCCAGCTAGTGCGACCCGAGCACTTCCAGGAAGTGTGACCCCGAGCACTCCCATGGTACGTGATCCGGCTACAACCGACCACCCCACGGACGACGAACGCAGACCAACCCCACGGGTGCTCGGAGAACCATTGACTACCCGAGCACCTAACTTTTGGGCACACAACCGTACGCTGCCCCACATGTGAAGTACAACCCCCAATCCCAAGGGGTCAAATCGCGATTTTTCGCCACCTACTCCCACTATTTCCATAATTTTCACCATTTGATCTGACTAAGGCCATCCCTGCAGCCACCTACAACCACCCTAGTGCCCCTAGCCTAGAGCGAAGGCCACGTGGTGTCACCCTATTGGCCCACAGCCTGCATACGCCATACCCCTACTCTCCCACTGGGAGTCCTAGGGAGCCGACCCAACCGAGTCGCCCCAATTACCAGACCCGCGGGAAGCACCTATAAATAGAGGGTCAGCCCTCCATTCCAGGTATGGACATTGATTCCTTGCCAAAGCTCTACCTCTCCTTTCGCTCATCAGACCATGTTCTGACTTAAGCATCGGAGTGCCCACGGCAAACACCACACCGGTGTCTCCGTTACTTCGAGATGGTTTCCATTTTGCAGGAGAACGCAAACAGAGTGACCGGACAAGAGTGGTCGGAGCAGCCGACCACGTTGGATGTTGCTGTTGGAGACTTTCAGGCATCAACACACCACTCATGCAAAACACAACTTTCTATGAAATGATGATTCTAGTAGTAGTCATCATGAATTAGTCATAGAAAAATCATGTCACTAACAGGAAAAATGTAAACCAAGAATTAAAGATGGAAGGAAGTAATAGCTTAGAATTAAGGTTGAAGTGCATAGTTTAAGGCCTCGTTTGGTTCATTAATTCAAACTTAAAATTTTTATTTTAGTTTTTGTCTTTTTCTGAAAAAGTTTTTTGTCTTTTTTAAAAAAATTTTTGTCTTTTCTGAAAAAGTCAACACAAATTTACTATTGAAACTTAACATTTTCAACTCAAACTCATTCACTCAAACTTAAAAAGTTCGCATTTAATATACTGGTTGGAGTTGAATATTTTGAATTGGAGTTGTTTGACTTTTTAAAAAACTAGTTTAAATTTTTATTCAATTTTCAATAAAGATAAAAACAAGTTGGAAAATTTTAATTCCAACTAGTGTTCCAAATAAAGCTTAAATGAATTGATTGAAGAATGAGTAAGAAGAGAATTTTCAATTGGGATAAAAAGAAAAGATGATTTCCATATTAATCTTTAAGGTATTGTCTTGCAAGAGTGGTGTTGAAAAAAATAAACAAAGTAACACAGAAGCTTCTAAATTTATTAGTAAGTCACTTCAGATTCTAGCCCAAAAAAAAAAAAAAAAAGGAGAGAGTCACTTTCAGTTTAAAAAAAAAAAAAACACTGATTTTCAATTATATTATAAGTTTATAATTAATCAATTCAATTTGAACAACTACCTTTCTTGTTAATTATCTTTGGTTCTATCATCATTTTGCTTGTGAATTTAATCAATTTCTAGGACCTTTCGATAGGCTTCACCTAATTTTGAAGACTCGATTCTAAACATCATTGTTATATAAAATAAATGTCACATTATAAAATGAATCATGATGTAAAATACCGCAAAAACACTTCAATTTCTCTTCAATTATATTAGTACGGTCAAAGTTTATGTAGTGTTGTTGAGTGCATACAAATACTAACTATACACAAACAGATGACGTGGGGGAGCTGAGACACCAACAAAATCAAATTTTATATGTTTTTCTTTTTGGCCATTTTAGGGTGTCCAGAATCAGTGATAATTTGGTCCCATTTTTCAAAATCAGAAAAAAAAAAAAAAAAAAAAAAAAAAAGGGTACAATTGTAGAAACGGTTAGTCATAGATTAGCGAAAAAAGGACTAAACAAACAGAGGACAGCCAAGTCAAGTCCAACAATGATTCATGTGCCGGGGCAGCCCGACTTTCCTAACTTCCACTTGTCAGGTTAGCAGTCGAAATTAAAATAAAAAAAATAAAAAAGACCTTTTTCTTGAAAAGTAAACTTCAAATAAAAAAATAAAAATAAAACTAGTAAATATGTAATAGAATCTTATTTATATACCTTATTGATAGAGTTAATTTTTAAACTATTATGATATAATTAAACAACTGAAATCTTGTTTGTACTTGATAACTATCATGCACATTGTCTTATAGTATCATAGACTAATTAATAAATTAAACAAATAATTAAAAAAAGAAGATCTAGCCAATGAAAGGCTTTTAGGGGGGGGGGGGGAGCTCCTCACCGACAGCTTGACATCAATTGGGTGGGGGTTTGTCGTCGTCGGGGGAGTCGCAATGTCTGTCACAGGTCATCGACTAGATCGTCGGGCTCACAGGTGGGTGGTCTGTTGCTTGGGGCCACGAGCCTAGGGAGGGGAGGGGGTCGATATCACGAGGAGGGGGGCCATGGGTTGTGGGGTGGCCGAATCTGGCCGATGAGGGACATGTTGGGGGGGGGGGGGGGGGGGGGGAGGGGGATGCAGATTTGGTTTGGGGGAAAGGGGAGCCTTCCTCGATGTCAGCGGGGTTGGGGTGGGGGACTGGCTCATTGCCAGTGTTGGGGAAGGGGGCGTAGATCTGGTTTGCAAGGTGGAGGAGTAACGGAGGGTTGTCTTCGTCGGCAGCAGCGAGGGGCACAAATCTGGTCGAGGGAGGGAAGGGGTCTTTGTTGGCATTGGGTGGGGGGGGGGGGCTCGTCACTAGCGATCGGGGGATGGATGGGGTCTTCGTTGGCATCGGGAGGGGGGCGCTCTTTGCCTGCGTGGGGGGCTTCGCCAGTGGACAATCTATGGCCAATTTTTTTTTTTTTTTTTTTTTTAAGTTTCTTTGAAATTTTTAATTTCCTTTTTGTTTTTTGTTTTTTTATTTTTTAGTATATAATATTATGAGATAATGTACATTATAGTTATTATGCACAAACATCTCAACCATTCGATTATATCATAACGGTTAAAAAATGAACTTCATCGATATGGTATATAAATGAAACTCTACACAAACTTACTCAGAATGATCAAAGTAAAATTTCAAAACTGACATTGAACTGATAACGTAAATCCAAAGAGGAATTTAAGCTCTGGTACATGATTATAGGGGATAAAACTTACCCAATTCCTTGGCTTTTACAATGTTTGATTGGTACATCTTATCTTCTAATTACTTATAATTGTTTTATAGAATAAAAAAAGTGACATGTTTGAGCGTACCATCGGTAGTGAACAATATCTTTAGTAATAATGTACCATATCTGTAGATTTTACGTCAGTGAAATCCTTTTTTTTTTTTTTTTTTTTTTTTTTTTACGTGTGATGCGAAGCGTAGCGAAACACAGTTCGAATCGAGCTAAATAAGATCAAGTCAACTTCTGACAACTCTCACCATGATTAATCAGGTTGGCTGATTAGATGCAAAAACCTTCCAAAGTAAATGTAAAACGATGTGGTTTTTTTTTTCTATTCTTTTATTAATCTTGATAAGTGATGAAAAACGACATGGTTCGTGAAAATTTGTAGTTGTTATTTCTTTGCTCTAGATGAACATTAGACCAGTGCTAAATCTACATTTTATCCCAAACATCTTGGCATGTGCATGCACGTACATCCCATTTTTCAGCTAATAAGATCGGTTTTTAACCAGCATTCATTAACTGAGATTTACGCTTCACGTGCATCTAAAAAATTTTGCAATACTCACAACTCAATCGGGCACCTTTCTTTTTCTTTCCGATAGAACATATAAGTATTGTTGACACACCCCCTACCAGCTTAAGCTTTCAAACTGATTACTAACACCATCTATCCTATCCGAGAGAGGAGTTCTTAAAACAAGAGTACCACAAATTTGTATCACATTTCTTCTTCTTCTTCTTCTTCTTCTTCTTTTCCTCCAATTAAAAAGGGAAACAAAAATTCTACCCAAGGTACTCGTAGGGGCTATATAAAGGCATTGCACTATATAACTGGCCCAGCTATATCCTTGAGTTATTCTATTACATCTTAAATAGGAATCTTTGACCATGATAGTGCCTAAAATACAAATAAGAGAGAGAGAGAGAGAGGACCTCTTGAACTGAGGAAGGCACCATCAAATCTGCAGATTAGATGGGGCAAGCCAAGTTAAATTCACCCGAAAAACCTACGTCAACAAGCCACAAACAACTCTGGCTTGTTCAGCAAGGCAACTTATTGCTCAGCCATTAAAGCAGAGCTATCACCATTGGAAAAATTAACAAGATTATTATTGTGTGTTTGGATGGTAGTTTCGCAGTTGGAGTCACTAGCTTCTCCTTCGCCCTGATTTTATGGGGAAATGGAATTAGAGCTCGAGAAACCGCAAGGGGGCCCCAAAAAAAAAATGCGCAAATCAAATATTGAGCAGCATGATACATAAACCGTTATGATTTACCTGCTCGACCGGAGTTGGAGTTTGATCCTGGGTCTTCTTGGAGAGATCCCTCAAAGTCCCCTTAAAAATCCAATGTCACAAATGTTAGTCTCGCTATCAAAATAAATGTCCCAAAATGCCAAGGCTAGTGGCCTATCACCGAGTTTAAGGCCAAATATGAACTAAGAATTCACCAAGGGAAGCGTGAACATGAATTCAAAATAAGCCACTAAATGATATCAAGCATAACACATCTGATGCCCCATGTAACAACAAATATTTTCTCAATGAAATTTTTTATGCCATTATACATGTTAGGAATGCAAAATTACCAAACCAACTCAAGAAAACAAAAGTAAACCTAGTTCCTAGCACTTCTTGTGCCAATACGATGGTATGGAATCAACAATACTAAAGTGACCATCTCAACCACCTGCCCTTAACATAATGACATTTTCTAATGCAGATTCCAAGACCATTACTACTTTTTCATTTGATAAATTCAAGTCAGTATTAGATACGTTATATCTATCAAGTCAATGTCCACCCAAAACAAGTTCCCATGAGGAAGAGGTCCTTTGGGATACAGTAAAATTCTGGGTTTCTTTCTAAGCGACCCCAAATCTGAGTCCCAAGGATGTTCCTTTGAATCTTATTTGATTAGATTGGGGATCTCTGTTTACAGCTCTTTGTTCAACTCTGTTTGCCAGAATGAAGAAATCTGGTTCTTCCCCCTTTTAGTTTGTATTCTTTCACTTATTTATTGCAATTATCTGTTTCTTGACCAAAAATATACGGTCCTTCTAAAAGCCAATTTCCCAGAAAACAGACATTTAGCTTATCAACTCAGCACTTAAGCCTATCCGACACAAACATGAACAAAGAAGTTCTGACCAGCTTTTAAAACTTCTCTTGTTCATATCATACATGTACATCTAAGAATATTTTTTCTATGTCAAGAGATTCGCATCAGATGTACAGTGCTTCAATTCAATACATGCACAAAATCCTATTGATTCTATATCCTTGACCCTGACAATTCATCAGAGAGAAAACATGGAAATATGACCACTTTTACAGGTAAAAAAACATGTAAATGTTACAATCTTTTGTATTGCACACAGACACCCACCCCACCCCCCTACCAAAAAGAAAAAAAAAAAAGCCCTTAGTCGCCCCAAATAGAAAATAAAAGACAACAAACGACTATACTCTTTTGTTCATATGATACATGTACACCTAACTCCTAGAAGTGCTCTTTTTTCTTTTTTTTTTTTTTTTTTTTTTGTGGTTCTCTTTTTGTTCTTTTTTTATTTTTATTTTTTTGGAGCAAACCTACCGGAGCAGTCTAATTTCTACGTCAAGAGAATCACAACATGTATATAGCACTTCAATCACCTGCACAATTTGATTCATATTAATTATATATCTTTGACCATGACAAGTCATCAAAGAGAAAATATGGAAATATGACCACTTATAGGAGAAAAGCAAGATGTTAAAATCTTGTGTCTCGCACAAAGGATAAAAAAAAGACCTACAAATTTCTTTCTAAATTTGAACGTTAAGACCTTTTTTAAGATTAGTAATCATATTGTATCATCCCCAACGGTTATTAAAGAATACAGACATTCTTTTACTATCAGGCAACCGGATAAATAGCATGACCTTAAGAAAAAAGTGTTGAGTGTATTTTCAAAGGCAAGCAGATTAGGCAGAAAGTTGTCTAATACTTGCTAAAAATACGATTACATGTATGAATCAATCATTCCATCATAAATGATACTAACCCTGTTTGACCAAAAAAGCCCACAGGCATTGCATAAAGACCTCGGTCCAGATGGCCCACGCCGCATCATTGGAGTTGACTTCGAACTTATGCCGCAGTGCGTACATCTAGACAAGTACGCAGATCAACATACAATAGTGAAAAATAAATAAAAATCATAGTTAAAGGTAAACCACAATAACACAAGTCCAATTAAAAAATATATATATGCAACACATCCGTGAAAGAAAAAGCTAGGAGGGAGATGATGTAAGGAGCAAAAGGAAAGTTAATCTCATTGATCAAAGTTTTGGAAAGATCAATTGTTTTCAAAGATATGGGGTTCTACAATAAGGACGAAAACTCACAAAGTTTCCAGTGAGTTATCATCTTGCCCCGACTCCTGAGAATTACCCCAACCATAGGCTCCCTCTGACTTTTTCGAAGTAAACTGTCCCTTGTTACGCTGCATCCTGATGTAAGAAATACATTTATAAATAAGATACAGAAAGTACTAGCGAAACTGGCAAGTATATCAAAAACAAAAACAAAACATAGAAAACTGAAACATCACAATGGAAACTGATTGGCAGATCGTTGTCCCATTAGGTAAAGATCCTCAAGAACCACAAAGTCTGCGCCATTGCATCCTTGGGATGGTATTTGGTCAGATCAAGTGCAAAACTGACTCATAAGAATCCTTCTGGTTAAAATATATCTAAGAAACAGAATCCATATATGAATATTTTATGTAACATCATAAGGTCCTCAGAATTCAGGAACAAAAGTCATCTGGTTTTTCTAAATGTTCAGAATGATTTTTGCAAGCAGACCAACCTAATCCAAACACCACTGGTAGTCCTCACAAATTTTTCCGACAGCTCATTTGATTTATTAAATACCCAAATCCTAATAAGAATAACAATATATTGATCACCACACCTGAGTGCGACTTCTTGACGGACGCTGTATCTCACTTTCTTATCAAAGCATCGCTCTTTTCTCTTCTGCCGGAACCTATTTAAGGAGGCGGCTCTTTGAGGCTGACTACACCGCAACGGAATGTCCACGACAGTCTATAGAAATTGCAAAACGCCAAAAGCAAAAAAAATAAAAAATAAAAAATAATAAATAAATAAAATCATGTACTCTAACAATTCGCATATAGTGACAGTGATATAGCACCATATAGTTCAAGTGATAAGGTTTCATGGTAAACTGAAATACCCTGTGATTCTGGGTTGGAATCCCCACGCCTTGTGCGCCTGGAGAAATTTCGCACCCCCCCAAGAGTAACAATACTGCTTGAACCTTCAAAAATAAAAATAAAAATAAAAACAAATTCTCGGCAACGTATCCTAAATCTATATCAAAGCAAAAACCTTGATTCTGTTTAACTAGAATTCTCGCTTGCATGTGATTTTCGTCCCTCGAATTAGGGTAAAACTAACCGATTAGGCCTAATTGAGCAGAGATTTCGGCCTAATTTCGATGATTCCTCAATCCGAATCATAAATTTGTGAAATTTAACACAAAGTTCACAACAATCCGAATAGAAGAACCTCGAGAGAATTCAACGAAACCCTAAATCAAAAGCCCGCACCTTGTCAGGGGTAACGGCGTCGAAGACATAGACCTGGCCGCGGAACGAGAGCGTGAGCTGGCTGCTGCCGTCCCCGCGGGAACGGCCAATTCGTGGCCGGCGCCAGCGTACACGGATTCGTGACCGACGTCGTCGACGACGCCACCTCCGGCGACACCTACGCCGGCGTCATCAAGGGCGTGCGCGGCCTCGTAGCGAATGTGGGAATTGTCGACGGACTCGGCGCCTGCGGCACCGACGCCGGCGGAGACGTCGTCGTCGTCGTCGATCTGGTTGGGCATGGTCATGGGGTGGGCGTGTCCGTACATTGGCGGGTCCGCAGTGGCGAGAGCGAGGGAGGTTGAAGCATTACCAGGGGAGAGAAATCCGAGCACAGGCCTGGAAACCCTAGAGCGTCCGAGGAATCGCAGGAGAGAGAGAGAGAGAGAGAGAGATGGAGAGTATGGTGATTTTTTTTTTTTTTTTTTTTTTTGGAGAGAGAGAGAGAGAGGAGAGAAGAACTGATTGTGTCTGGTGCTCTGGGGTTGGAGGAGAGGACAGAGAGGGACGAGGACTACATCCAAGGGCAAAATTTGATTAAATTCTAATTTCTGGGGCCAAACAAAATAAAGGAGATAAATGTACGAGCGAAATTGTAAAGAAATTACAATTCCTTGAAAATAATAGTAAAGTTGTGACGACATGTCGTTTTTTATTTGGAAAACTGTTTTGCTTGTCTTTTTAATTTTAACGCGCAAAAGCACACGTTATTTCTCGTTTAAGACCATAAACGACAGATAGTTTCTTTCCCCTTATTTTATTTTATTTTATTTTTTTAAGCTGACAAGAACATTTCAACAAACAAACAGCAGATAACATTAAAAAAAAAAAAAAAAAAAAAAAAAAAGGAAACAGACCAAGGCAGAAACAAGCAGCGCAACCAAAAGGAACAAACGGCAACACCAGAAAAGCAAGACAAGCTAAAAGATGAAAAACAAAAACAGTCCAAGAAGACAAAAAACAAACCCAGGATGGACCTTGGCAAGAAGGAGACCACTCCTGAGAGTTACAAAACAACGACTTTGGACATTGTCGAAAGATCAATTCAGCCAACAAAACCAGAGAATCTCGCCCACCTCGCCAAGTTGTGAGCTGCAAAGTTGCATTCGCTCTGAATCCAAAGAAGGTCCACAGCTACACAATTTTGGGTTAGTAGATCAAAGTCATCCTTGATGTTTCTGATCTGCCACACACAATCTGAATTGGACTTGTTCAGATTACTGACAGCAAGGGAAGAATCAACTCCGGAGAGATTGCTTCCCAACCACAATTCTGCCCAAAGGAAACTACTTCCCGGATAGCTTCTGCTTCTGCTTCTGCTTCTGCTTCTGCAATCAACGGGTCTATAGCAACGGAGACTGAAGTTATGGCTGCTTTAATCCTACCCTCATGATCACGAGCGACACAGGCAAGAATGGCATCAAACTGTCCTATGGAAACATCAGATAGTTTATTTCTTGTTTCTTTTTGCTACAGGACGACATAATGTTTGTTGTTAAGAACTGTCGCATATCTCGAATGCATTGGATGGGGAAATGGCGGCGGCTGATGTTCAGCCCCGCCGACCTCATTGAGTGCTATTATTTGGAATGCTCGAGGTTTGGGAAGTCCTCGGGCATTCAAACGTAGTCTTTTGTCTTAGAAACGAAGATTGCTGATAGAAAGGCTAAATCTGTGATTCGAAGGTTGGGCTTTCAGAATTTGTAGCTTCATTGTGAATTCTGAAGGTTTGAAAGGTGGTTTGCTATTGCTGTGGAGGGAAGATTTGGTGGTTTCACTCCTTAATTATTCACAAAAGCATGTAGATGTAGCTGTGACAGATAAACAAGGGAAGCAATGGAGGTTTTCTGGTATATATGGTCATCCGAACAGAGGGGAGCGCAAGCATACTTAAGAATTGCTCCGTCGACTTAAAGGTCTCTCTGATTTACCAGGGTTTTGTGCTGGGGATTTTAACGAGATCCTTTGTTTTCCTGAGAAAAAGGGTGGGAATGACCGTTCTTTTGGTTTTAATGAGCCATTTTAGAAGTGTATAGGTGGATTGCGAGCTGCAAGACTTGGGCTTCTCGGGAACTTTGTTAACTTGGAATAATGGGAGAAGTGGAGATGATATTGTTCAGGAAAGGCTTGATCGGGTTCTGGTGAATGCTAATTGGAAACGTCTGTATCCAAAAGCCGAAAATCATCATCTAGCTTTTTGGGGAGTGGATCATAGAGTTCTTTTTGTAGAATTTATGCCTTTGTGGAAGAAGACCCCTAAACGAGGGGAATTAACTTTCGTTTTGAACCATGGTGGATGAAAGAGGAAGGGTGCGGTGATGTTATTGAAGATGCTTGGTTGTTACATGGTGGTAATGGGTCTCTCAAGAGCGTCTCTGTGGGATTGGAAAGATGTGCTCATAAGCTAAAAGTCTGGAGCAAAAAGAAGTTTGGTAGTATATCAAACAATATTACTACTATTCAGGCAGAGCTGGAGGAGTTTTATGGGGGCTTGTTATCTGCTGTTCGGTGGCAGCGAATCCAGTATGGCTTGTCTCAATGTGCTTAATTGTGGGGAGTCAGTTGCAGTGTGGAATGCAACTAATGTTTGCCTTCTCCCCAAGACAAAGAGGCCTAAATAAGTGTCTGAATTTCGCCCGATCAGACTTTGCAATGTGGTGTACAAGATTGTTACCAAAGCACTCGCAAATAGGTTGAAAAAGGTACTGGATAAAGTAATTTCAACATCACAGAACACTTTTCTCCCGGGTCAATTAATTACAGATAATGTGGTGGTGGCTTTTGAGCTAATGCATGTCTTGAAAAAGAGGAATAATAGCAAAAAGGGTTAGTTAGCTCTCAAACTCGATATAAGTAAGGCCTATGACTGGGTAGAGTGGGTCTTTCTGTACCGAATGATGGAAAAAATGTGCTTTGGAAGCCAGTGGATCTCGGGGTGCTGAATTGCATTTCATCAGCCCGTTTTCCCTTTCTTGTCAATGGGGAACCAGTTGGTGAGGTTCGGGCCCAAAGGGGTCTTAGACAAGGGTGTCCCCTTTCACCCTACTTGTTTCTCATTTGTGCTGAAGGTCTATCTTCACTCATTAGAGGTGCAGATGAAAGGGGTGAGTTAACGAGGTTTTCTTGTACTAGGAATTGTCCAAGAGTGAGCCCTCTCTTCTATGCGGTTAATAGCTTGGTGTTTTACAAGGCAGAGATTAGTGAGTGTATGAAGATTAATGAGATTCTCAAATGGTATGAAGAGGCATCTGGACAAAGTGTCAATTTCCAAAAGTCCTCAATTACGTTTAGCCCTAACATGGCTGAGGAGAGGTGTCGGCTGATACAAGTGGAATTGGGGCTTAATGCTACTTGGCCCCATGAGCTTTATCTTGATTTGCCAACTCTTATTGGGAAGAATAAAAGACGAGCTTTCCGGGGGATTAAAGAATGAGCTAGTTAAAAACTCCAACAATGGAATGGAAAGTTGTTCTCTCAAGGAGGCAAAGAAGTTCTTATTAAAGCTGTGGCGTTGGCGATTCCTAATATACAATGAGTGTTTTTAGATTGCCAAGGGGTCTATATGACGAGCTTCATGGGATTATTACTTGATTTTGGTGGGTAGGAGATGACTCTAAACGGAAACTTCATTGGCAAGCTTGGGATAAACTCTGCTCTCCCAAGGTGATGGGTGGTCTTGGCTTCCGGGATCTTGAGCTTTTTAATCAAGCCTTACTGGCAAAACAATATTGGCGTATTTTGCAGAATCCAGACTCACCAGTGGCTCGTGTTCTTAAAGGTCGCTATTTTCCTCAAGGTAATTTTTTAGAGGCTTCGGTGGGTTATAACCCGTCATTCATTTGTAGGATTTTTCTTTGGGGAAGGGAGCTGTTACAAGGGGGGCTGAGGTGGAGAATTGGTGATGGGAGTAGAGTCCGTGTTTTCAATGATCCTTGGATTCCAAGGCTTTCATCCTTCTGTGTGGTTTCTAGGCCGAGACCAGGGGCGGAGGATTTGATGGTCTCCGACTTGTTGGATGGCAATCCTGCTGGCTACTCGGGGTAGAATTTGACTCGTCTCAACTCCATCTTGTGGAACATAGATTTGGATATTATTCGAGCAATTCCACAGGGTCAGTTTAGGGGAGAAGATCAGCTGATTTGGCATTTTGATGATAAAGGTTGTTATTCTGTCAAATCCGGTTATCATCTAGCGGAGCAAGCAAAGATTGAAGCTGACTTTTCAGAGGGGAGTGCTGATCAGAAGTGGTGGAAGTTCTTATGGCATTTAAAAATCCCGACCAAAGTTAAGGTTTTCGGGTGGAGAGTCTGCCATGATATCTTACCTTCTTTCTCGAATCTACTTAGAAGAGGAGCTGGTTTGCATGAGGGTTGTCGTCAGTGTTTAAGCTGTAAAGAGACTTACGTTCATGCTCTGATTACTTGTGAGGCGGCTAGGCGTCTTTGGAGTCGCAGCGTTTTTTGGGAGAGCCTTGACAAGTTTAAAGTTGATAGTATGGAGTACTTGTTGTTGTCAATGTTCAAGGGGGAAAAGAAACAAAATGTAGAAGTCTTTTCTGATGGTGCTCTGGTTCATTTGGAATTAGAAATCAGGCTATTCATGGGGAACGGATCAAACAAGCTGCAGACATACTCGAAGCTGCTTGTATGTGGCTGCGAGATTTGTTTCTAGAAGGCTCAAGACATTGGGACTGTTACAGCCTCCGTTGGTACAACAACTGGTCATCATTGGAGACCCCCCGAGTTTGGTTTGATCAAACTTAATGTGTATGCCTCAGTCATTGAGGGCAGGGATGAGGTAGGTGTGGGCGGCATTATCAGAGATGATCATGGCCGAGTGCTTGGTGCCTTTTCTCCCTACATTGCAGAGTGTTCGGCCCCACAAGAGGGCCTGTTGTTTTGCCCAAAAAAAAAATACAATAGGCTGAGTGTCTTAAAGGTGGAGAGCGATTCCATGTCAGTGGTTCGGGCGGTGTACGGGTCCTCTCTTATTCGAAGCAGTTGGACCGATAATCAACGACATCGGGATCCTGATGGAGGAAGTCGGTGGTGGTTCTTGTGGTCATATTCCCAGACACAGCAATATGGCTGCCCATACATTGGCAAAGCTTGCGTGGTCTCGTAACTGGGATAGTATTTGGTTGCATGCTTGTCCAATTGTTCTTTATGATACTGTAAGTGCCGATATGGCAGTTGTTAATTAATAAAGTGAATCCATTCAACTTAAAAAAAAAAAAAATACTACACAACATTATATTTTAGAAAAAAAATTTAAAGATCATTACATCAATATAGCAAAAAAATTAACATATAACACAAATTAATTAAAATCCCATGTTAGTTAAAATTAGAGAATTTGCATCTTTTTTTTTTAATTGGTAAGCACCCACCACAGCCCAACAAACTTAATCTACTTATCTACCTATACATTTTTTTTACATTTATTAATGATTGAACCTTGGACTTACCAAACTTAACCCTTAACCCCCCACTTCCCTCACTAACTAGGCTAACTCCAGTGGTTTAGAATTTATGTCATGTTGATCATTGGAAAAAAAACTGACTATTTGAGTATTTCTGTATTTTTTTTTTTATCAACATAAATTTATATGTGGACAAATTATCCAAATATAAAGATAATCAAAAAATATATATATCTAACTAAGTATTATTCAATTTGACTTACAAATTCAAATTTTAAGCACATTATCTAACTGCAATTTCATTAGGGTGTTTTTTTTTTTTTTTTCTCTTTTTGATAGGGTATGTTTGTTCTATTTTACCTCACCATCAATGTTTTCTTTAAAGCTTCTTGGTTGTCCGACAATAAAATATGTTGTTTCCGTTTAAACGTTTGCACTATTCAAATTAGAAATGTCATGTCGTATTTAATGCAAAATTTGAAGTCGTTTGGTTAGTGATATAGAGATGCTGGATCATTTTGTCGTCTTTTGATTCAAAATCGCACAACCTATCTTCTGTCTAATAAAGGAGTGGTTTTATAGCAAATTACTCAGATTTTAGAATTAATAAATTAAGAACAGTTTGTGATCCCGTTGGAGTTAACTTAGAAGGGTTTGAGTCAGGACTTTCAGGTATGAAACTTCTAAATATATGTGGTGGGACAGCGGCTGCTTGTTAGTCAAATCTTCAATAAAGAATCTACGGATGTTCGTCATGTTTCATAACCAAAAGAGCGAAACGGCAAGTAGTAAAAGTACGGGATCCAACTCATTTATATCCTTATTATAATCCCATTCATGTCCCTCAAATAATATTATAACACTTCAATTAAAAATTTATATTTAATAACAACATTTATCATATTAATTTAAAAGTCATTTTAGTTACACGTAGTATTATTATTAGAGTGATATGAATTGACAAACAAGGGGAATATTTCGTAGTTGTAAATTGTAATCTTAATACAACTATAAAAGTAGAATTTCAAAGAAAAATCGAAAAACAAAAAACAAAACGAAAAGAAAACAAAATTCCAAAAGGAAAAAAAAAAGTGTGGAAAAGGAGAGGAAACTTAAAAATAACCAAAACCTTGTGAACACCAATATAAAAGACAAATGGTGTATATGTATGTGTGCATATATATTTAACATACAATAACGGATCAAGAGACTTGAACAAGGTCCTAGTAACCTCTACACTTGCAAGATCCAGAGTTTTACAGAGACGCAATTTCGCATTTATTCTATTTTCGGTCATATATTCAAATGTATATACAAAGATATAAAATCTGGTGGCTCATTGGATTTTAGCTATCTGTTTATATTCCTCTGAACAAAACTATACAACTAAACCAGACGAGGTATGGGCACTAACTTCCTTTTCACCATCAAAATTGAGTTCAGACTCTCGGAGAGCGGCAAGAGATCAACTCCGTGCTCCTGGTCAATCACCATTAACACTACGCTCTACCGAGATGTTCAAACTTCAAAGTAAAACATCTCATTGCTAAAGGCAAGAATCCCATCTAGCGCTGTGGGGCTCTCCTAACGTAGAGTTATTTGAAGACGATCGAGCAGAGTCTTAACTTTCATCCTCAAAACTGCAGAGTCAATAGAATTGATTTCCGAGCTCTCTTACTCAAAGTGGAGCAGTCCAAGGGCGCTGGGTAGTGTTCCTCGGAAGTCATTCTTAGAATCCATTTCCAATCACAAGATGTTTAGTCATGAAAATCCTCATAAGGTGAGGATCCGCTTGAAGAATCACTTTGAAATGGAGTAGTCTCCCTTGGAGACGAAGGCAGCGATTCTTTCTGCTGGGAGGATGAACCTGAAATGGACAAGGGTATCGCTCAAGAAATCAGCTCTGATAGGTTAAGGTGCAAATGTTCGGAAAAGAAATCAAGCTTACTAATAGATATTAATGTCTGTTTTGGTATCACAAACCTTTCTGTCCTCTCGATCGGAACTTTTTTGTGTGGCGCCTGATAAGCCTCTTGGCCTTCGTTATTGTGAGCTGCCTAGCAAAGGGAGAGAACTCTGCATCACTTTCGCTCCACTCGCCTTGGAAATCATTATCTGCTTCCCCCTCATCGTCCTTAGAACAAATGCTTTTGCCTTGCGACGCTGGGTATTGAAAAGACCCCTAATGGAAGTGACAAATCCATCACCTGCTCCATCACTTGGACGCTTAGGCCAAGTCATTGGATACTGATCAGGTTTTCCTGCCTGACCTTCGTTATCACTAAAATTAAGATCGCTATCAGGTACAGCAGACACACTTGGCTCCCTTTGACCATGTGCTTTGCCTTTGAACTTCTTGCCCTGCCGAAGTTCAAGATAGAACGATATGATTACTCGAGCAATTAGAAATTGACATTTGCAAGTATGCTCCTTAAAGTATGAAAACTAATATTTTCATTCAAGATTTGTAAATGAAGATATGTTTTCCCTCATCTTGTCTCAATAATGGAAGTTCTATTCGTTTGAATGCAAACAATGATCCAACCACTTTGGTAACCGAAACTTTTCAAGTTGAATAACAATTAGCAGCTGGAAAAGATTAAATGGAAAGGCAGAACTTAGGACAAAGCAAAAAACAATCTTCGTGATTTGAGCTCTGACCAATTAGAGTAAATGATATAAAAATAACAGAAAACACGTATCCTTACCTGCATCCCTGTAACGGACTTCAAGACACCCCATATGATATGCTTCTTAACACGAGAGAACAATCGCCGCCAAGTCCCAGTGAACTCAACACGGTGAAATGTATCCATCAGCAACTTGAGATCATTGACAACAAATCTTGATCCCTCGTAAGTAACCAGCAGCTCAACCTGTGCAAAGAAATAATACACAACTTTTATTTAAAAAAGCTTCCAAAGAAAATACAAATTAAAAGAGTAGGATCCAGAAATGAAACCAACCTGACTTATCTTGATATCATGAAACTCCATCATTTTCCGTGGCCTGGATCTTTTCTCCTCATGCGACTTTGCTACCTTCTTTTCTTCGTGAGATGACCTACCAGATTTAAGAGTTTTGGGGTCTTTCAATTTATTCTTCGCGGATTCATCTTGTTGCTCAGCCGAATCAAGAGGACCGCTTTTTGAAGACATGCTCTGTAAGACAAGCTCATTAGCAACGGATTCTGCTACAGTCTCTTCCCATGATCTATCAAACGAAGAGGTTCTTCGTAACTCTGGGATTGAACCACCGACAATATTTGATGTTGGGTTTTGCGACTTGGATGCCTGCATTCGGGTTTCAAAATTATTCAGCAAAAGCAAAATACAGTTAGGGGACATCAATGAAGATTGAGAGAAAAATGCTGTCTGTGACTAACAGATGCACTATAGTAACAAGAAAAATTAGGTAAATAGGCAGTTTTTAAACACTTAATTAAATAAATGGCCAACATTTGTATTTTGAGAAATTGACAGTTATTGATCGACCATGGTCAATCAATGAAAATACATATTAACATTGGTCAATCACTAATTAACCATGATTAATCAATAATTGACTGATTGACTACTTTTTAAAAAAGGCCATTTTGCTATTTTTACAAAGTTATTAAAAGTTCTTAAAAAAAAAAAAAGGGCCATTTACCCACACACACACATATATATAAACTAGACATGGTAACGACAACAGCATCTGCTGTTCTTACTCACCCACATGAAAGAAGAGGCTTCAAATCACTTTTTTTTTTTTTTTTTTTTTGGGTGGGGGGTAAAAAAGACCTCAAAAGATTTATTAAAACGAAAAGGTTGTTCTCTTGGATTCCTAATGTTCCCGACATATATGTATTGCACAAACTAGGAACAAAAACTAAAAGGACACCGAAGAGACTTTGAGTAACTCACTTGAGTAGAATCAGCTTGACTAATGGAAGACGTAAATACACTTGATTTTGATGGGACCTCATTCTCTTTTGTTGTATGACTGCTCGATGCAGAAGCTTCATGAGTTGAGCCTTTCTTCACACGTTTTGAACCAGCAGTTGTAGAAACCTTCCAAACTTCCTGCATTTCACAAAGTGAATGAGCAATAGCGTTGGTTTTCATAACAAAGCACTTGTCCTTTGAGTTTGACATGCATAAAAAGAGCTGAGGCAAATTTGAGTGATGAAAAAATCCAACTGACCTGCCGCCTTTGTGAATCTTGCTCTTCTTCCGGGAAAAAATACTCCCACATCATCCGGTACATTGTCTCAGTTAAATGGATCTTGAGGGGGTAAATTTCAACCTACAGTGAAAATAAAAATTAGCCAAGTAGGCAACTAAATGTTCACAAAATCTAAATCTCCAGATAACAATGTCGTTCACACGTGTCCCACCCCATCCTATATGTTCACACAGCCAATTCGTCAACAGGTTTCAGATTAATTCCCTCTCTTTTTCCCTAAGAAAATTCATAATATTAAAAAAGAAATATACGTACATATGCACACAAGCATATATAAAACGTATGCACGAATGGATGTATGTATAAACTAATTACCTGAAAGAGTTCGAGGGGAGAGTTTCCATCCTTTGGGATCCCTGCTTTGCATCCACTCGAAGCATAAATTTCCTGCAGCCAAAAAGTACAGCACAAATTTTATGATATAGATTTTTTCCTGCCAGAATACACCAGAAATCTTTTTTAAAAAGTATGTCAGAATAAAACAAGAAGCACAAGGATGAGATTTGGAGGGTAGGACATGTTTTCTATTTCTTTCAAGTCCCTGGACCGAGCCAGTTTGCACCTTCAGCCTGATTGAAATGCCTTTAAAATACATTTACGGCCATTTGTTAATTTTGTTTAATAGGTAAAAACACATAGGCAGTTTGCAGAAGTTACTTAAATCTATAAAAATAAAAAAAATAAATAATAAAAAGTAGAAGATTGACAAGGAAGAACTACATAACCCGTTTATGCTAATTCTTTTAAAGCAGGAGTCAGGAGGAAAAGACAGGGTAGAATATTGATCAAGCTACTTACCGTTAAGAGTGAAATGATATCAGCAGGAATGGAAACAGGAAAACTATCACAGAGAGCACAACAGGACGATTTGCAGAAAAATAATATACAAGTACAAAAACTTTCAGATGAACTGAGGGGGACAACATTTTTCCTTTTTGGGAGAAAAAGAACTCCTTTTGCATTAACAAACTACCAAAATCTACTAAGCTGTACTGTTAAATGAAACTAAGTGAGATAAAATCAGAGAGTCAAAGGTAACGATAAGTGGAAAGATTGATCACTTAAAAGAAGTTAGGGACCATAGATACAACAGGGAGGCAAAGGTGCATACTTTCCCCATTCTGGCGGGGGATTCCATGCTGATAAAAGCATATCTGACTTGGCATTAGGCAGGCAGTTTCTGACAACAAAATACTTTGTTGTGAACTGAGCAACTCCAACATCCTTGTAATCACGATCAAAGTCATAAATCTGTACGATGGGGAATGTTAGAACCATATCAAAACATATGTCTTGCTGCAGTTAGTGTAAACAAGAAAAAGAAAAAGAATAAGAAAAACCATAGTCATGTTAAATGCTACCAAAATTAGATTGAAGCATTAAGCACCTCAAATGTTATTGAAGACAACTAAGGTAGACAATAAGCAGGATTTCACAACAAACATATGGTGTAGCTACCATTAAGGATATCTTTTTTTTTTTTTTTTTTTAATTCTTTTTTCAAGAAAAAGAACACGGATCATCAGCAATGGTGGGAAGAGAAACATCTTCTAACTATTCGCAAAGTAGCACAGTAAAATTTTGTAATAAAACTTTCATCAGCAATGGTGGGAAGAGAAACATCTTCTAACCATCCGCAAAGTAGAAGAGTAAAATTTTGTAATAAAACTTTACAGTTGGCATCCTAAAAAATATACCATTAAATAACACAATTTTCACCTAACATTTTATTAGAATAAGAAAATTTTCATTGATTACCAAAAGAGTTTAAGCCTTTCCAACAACATAATTTCAAGCTTATCAATGTATGTAGGTAATCAAGTCATTGCACAAGTAATTTTACCAAGGAAACAAAAATAGAAAAAAAAATATGTCCATATGTTCAATATCATCAACAGCAGGGTGCACCCTGAGGCACACCACAAGGCAAGGCTCTGCTCAAGGGTGACAAGGCTTAGCCTCGGGGTAAAAGTGTCAGGCGAAGACTCAGAATTTTCTCTGATATGTTGCAATAAAGGACTTCCGCTTCAAAAAGCTCAAACAAGAAAAATGTGGGTTAATTTATGTAGACAATACACGCAAATCTAAATGGTAACTCTTTCAAAACGGTAACATTTATAGGATAAAGGGATATATCCCAGTAAATCCTGAGTTCCCCATTTAGAAATGCAATATTACATTTGGCATGTACTGCAAGTTGGAGTAGAACACATTCTTATATTTCAGTAGGAAAAGAAAAAACGTTACCAAGACCTACAGATGCTCACCATGTCATTTATCTCAGCTTCTGCAAAAGATTTACCATCAACAAGCATGCTCCAAACCACTTTGTCGATTCGCAAAGAAATACGCATGGCATATGATGGGCTTTTGTTCTTCTCCTTTTCCATCAGTCTTAGCTGAGCAGCTTTCTGTAAAGCCATCCTTAATGATGAAGATGCCGCCTTCCTAGATTTTTGTGCACTAATAAGCTCTCTTTTTAGTCCTTGTACCTGGAATTGTGAAAACTCATTACGTTATAGCCTGAAAAAAAAAAAAAAAAACAAAAAAAAACAAAAAAACAAAAAACAAAAACAAAAACAAAACAAAAAGATAGGACATAAATGTGTACACATGAGATCCCAAGCGCCAGGAAAATTGCTCATACAAAATCTTCAAAAAATTCAATATAGGATTGGCCTATGTAATAAGTAAACACATACGTTCATATTACAATATTGAAGCACTTAATCTCAAGTATAAACAAAGCAGACGAAAAAGAAATATACCTTGTCCAATAATCCTATAATGGCACATTGATAAGGAACTACGTTCTGAAAACACCATTTTTTCTTTTGCTCAACTTTGTGTTAAAGGAATATTTACCCTTAAGGAAAAAGCTAGAGCCATGACTAATTAAAACCACACACAATAATCAACTTTCTAATACAAATAATTTCTAACAGATTCATTTCTTACCAGCATTGGTCTTGCTGCAGAAATCATCCAGAGGTCTCCCTCCCTTTCGGATTTAAGTCCCCAAAAATTTCACATCGACGAGACAATTTTCTAATGTCATTAAAAATCAACTTGTGCTCCCGCTCTTTCTGCTCAAGGCTAATTTTTGCAAGCTCTACCTCTTCAACACCATCAGGAACAACCTCATCAGCTTCTTCCTCAACATCCTCATCATCTTCAGCAGGAAATGACAGACTACTTTTACGAGGCCTAAATTACATTATAATTTGAAGAGTTAAAAACAATCACATCACGCCACATTAAATTTTTAACAATTTAATATCACTATTTAGCGACGGAAAGTTATTGCATCGGATTTATATGCACAATAAATTTGGAATGGATTGGTTAAACATTCCAGCACTAAATCTTGTTTACACAAATGAAGCTACCTGTTATCCCTAAAGCTCAAGTAGTTAGGAAAATAGGACAAATGTATCTTTAACATAAGTTTGACAAACATAACCTCATGAATATGCTCTCTAATTGACACTAAATAACTAAACGATTCTTCTCTAACAGCTTACAGGAAAACAGTATGCTTTACTTCCCATGAGAATAGATTAAACAATAATTTGAAACAGGGTTCCTATGTAAATTTGATAATTTAATTTTTAATATGATACAAATTCTTTATCTAAGGAATAATAAGCTCCGTACAAAAATAGGAAAAAGAGTGATGATTTAATTTTACTTTGACAACATTAAAGATAACAGTTGGCATAAGGTAATTTCTTTACATCATATAGGCAAGGAATGAGATATATGATTTTAGAGCAAACCTGAATTAATACATGACTTCAAGCCAAAGTTAAACTAATACTTAAGCAGCCAACCTTAAATAATACAAATATTCCATAGCATGTTACACACAAACAAAACTCATACAGCAAGCCACCACAAGCAGACAACGTTCAAATCAGTTTAATAAATGTGGAACAGAGCCGGCATAAGATTAATCAAAGGAGACCAAAAGTGATTCAAATCCTTACTTGGGAAGACGAGCAAAAAGAAGATTTGTCAAGACATCCAGCATAACTTGAAATTGTCGGGAAGTCATTGTTGCAGTAATGTTATGAGAATTGAAAATGAGCTCCTTCAAGGGCTTCACCTGCAGCAGAAAGATAAAAAGGAAGCAAAATAATTATAACATAGTGTTGAATCTATGGCAGTGAAAGTTGATGTTATCCAATAAAACACAGAAGGAAAGATCTTATTACCTTTAGTTCTGGAGTCCCACCTTTGTGCCTTGTGTACCGAAAATACATATCACAGGGCATAAAGACTCTCTCAAGAAGAGCACCAGTGCGTTTTACTTTTGGGGAACTTCTAAGAATTTTGGGAAGCCACTGCAATCCGGCCCCTGGATCAACATCTGTGGGGGCCACATGAGCCTGAACATGCTCCAACATGACCGAAAACTCCATGCGTTTCCATGTCATTTCAGGTTCACACTCAGGAATATGGACACTTCCACCACCAAACGCATGCTCAATCATCTCAAAACCAACATGAAGGATCGAATGAAATGATCGAGCTAAAACACGGCCACTGACAGCAGCAAGCAGAAATCTACCCTGTTTGGCATGTACAGCAAAATCTAAAGCATGAGTGCTTGCAATTACCACAAAGAAATGAAAGCACATACACTCACAATTCATACTAACATGGACCTGTCTTTACTGTAAAAAGGCTTGTCATTAATGTTGGATATTGATAGTCAGCAACTAAACCAGATTTAAGCAAGTTATTATATTCTATTACATGATTGACTAGTGTAAGAACAAGAGGGACAAGAAAAGCATATCAAAGGAATATTCTTCCATCATAAGAGAGGTTCTAATGACAACGTCTAAAAGTTAAAACTTACGTTGGCTTCTTCGGAGTGAAGATTAAATTGTGGCTCAATAACATTCACCATGAAATGACGAGTACCATCTTCCTCGGAGTCATTTGACTTTACATCTTTAACTGCAACATGTGAAACAAATTCCTCTTAGCAGATAAAATGGATCGTCCCACAGAAAGCTCAATTTATGGTCAGGTCCGACAATACACCTTAACGTCTAACACTGATCATTCATATAGCATAACTGAAAAAGTAAACATAAAGAGTAGAACTCTCAGATGCTTGAAAAACCAGCAGTTCCGAGATTAACATTGTCCAAGAAAAACTTTAAGGGAATCGAAGTATACCAACTGAGACAGATGAGGAATTATCCATTTTGACTGCAGTAAGTGAATTCTCTCCTTTAACGGACTGGGAGGAGGATGAAACTGGTACAGTGGCCTCGGTATGTTGGGTAGAAGCACTTGCACCATGGCTGATAGTAGGGAGCTTTGAGGTACCACCTTGGGGCAAATCAGCTCCTTCAAGCTGTTGGTTTTCCTCGACCAATTTTCTCTGTGCATACTGTCGAGATGGAGAAGGTTTTGGAGGTTCAAATGCTTTCGATATGCCACCAACCCAGGACCAGACAGCATCCCTGTTCTCGATAGTCCACAAAAGCTTGAGACCATAAACAAAAATACGCTGGCAATTGTCAGCTATTACCACATTGTATCCATCATCGTCACTTGGATCAGATCTTGTATGCTCATCACTCTCACTACCATTTTCAAATTCAGACCTCACATACGTCATCTCGAGATTTTTTCTTCCAGCTTCTTGCCAGGCTAATAATCTATCAGGATCAGCCTTAGGAGCCTGCCTTCTGATTGTGAAATAATCAGATGATAACAAAAATCCATCATCCCGATGCTTCTCCATGCAACTGTTGGTGTGGTTACCTTTTTCACCACCAACTCTGTCACTGGATGCAGATTGTGAATTTTTCCTTGTCATTTGGACCACTTTTGCAATACTAGAGCTCTCTTCTTTATTCAAAACTGCTTTAGGTATGTGAAGGTCAAGACCCTGGTAAACAAGATCTAGGGGATCACGCTTGCATTCAAAAGTATACTTTTGCTTGCCTCGACTGTAGCAGAGTTCATATTTCAGCTTGGTCATGTTAAACGTCAATCCTTTGGCTGGATCATCATCATCTAATGGCATATGCTTTATACAAGTGGGAGTAGCATCAATACGGAGCATAAATTCTGTCATTACTTTGTCTAATGACAAATTACCTGATCTTGCAGCTCTTGGAATTCCAAAACGAGGCCAACGAGAGAAGGATCGCAGTTTGTGAGGAGGAATATAATTCATGGTCCAGAACTTCATTATCCATGCTAAATCATGAGCACCAGCATTCATCGTTGGCAAAACAACTGAATTGTTCTCATGTTTAAAAGCAGGGCCATAGACAGTTCCATCTACATCAGTACCATCTCTACTGTTAGGCGAAGGGGATTGCTTTTCACATGAAGGAGGAGGTCTAAGAGAAAAGTTCCAGCGGAGGGAAAGCGAAGTAGATCTGAATGGATCAAAAATCTTTTCACGAGGTACCCCTTCAATTGGAAGTGCATGTAGATAATGATTCAGGGGAGTGCCAGATTCACATTCCCAATCCATTGTAACTTCAAGAGTGAAGGCCGGGGCTTCAATGAATGCACCAGACACACCTCTACGAAGTTTTACACCCCGACTGCTTGCCAAACTCTCTAAACTGCTCAATAACATCTTAAACTCCTTTGCTGAAACAAAAACACGGCCATCTGACTGCTGGATCTCCATATAACGAGAGATTATTTGGAGTTTGTCATGCCGCTCATAAGGATCAACGGTCGCAAGAATATTCCATCTGGTTTCAGAGAAAAATAAGGTGATTCTTCCATGGATGTAATTTCTCACATCATCCCACCAAGGTAAACTCCGCTCCTTTTTTGGTGGCTGTGCTTGCAGGAGAGAAGAACTAGCTTGTGAATTATCTCTAACACTTAGATTAGCTCTACGAAGAGCCACAGTAAAAGCATAACTAATGTCAGCGAAAGCTGGTTCATATCCCACTCCAAAGGACACTTCTGCTTTTTGAAAATGAATTGGCAAATCCGAATATGTCTTCATTGGTGGAGTTGTACCGGTAGCAGAACGAAGCATGCGCACCTTTCTCCATCTCCCAATGAAGACATCTTGATAAATTTGAGGCTGAAAACATGTCGCCTAACTCAAAGAAGAACAGTCACAAACACAGACCACAGTTAAAGAAGGTTTATGCATTCAGGCATGAAATTACTACAGCAAATTGAACCAAGTGATGCGAGACAAGGTTATCAGTATAGAGAAAAGGTTATCCTTGCTTCTATTAAGTAAGAGTTCAAAATTGGTCTCTTAGCCAAGTCTTTATCAAATAGCTGACGACAGTACCAAACAATCATTAGAGACAAGAGATTGTAAGACAAAATCCTCAAAGTTACCTCTAAGTTATCTAATAGTTTCTCAATTGAAATAGTTTGTGAACGTTATAAAGCAATGTCATGGACGAAAATGAAATTAAATAAAAACTTGGCAATTAAAATATCAACAAAAAACATTAGTTAAGCACTTTTTCTCTGTAAATATTCATTAAGCACTTTAGCATGTATTATTAGGTGCTTGGCAGAATTTATTACTCAACAATAAGATTTTATAGTAGATTGATTCATCACAAGCAATGCACTTTTGTATTTTAGAAATCTTATTTATCAAAAGTGACAAGGGAACTTCAAAAATAATGTCTCTACTTGTTTCAACTTCAAAAAATTCCGGTCCAATAATTACTAGTAGGGTATTACAAATAAAGGAACAGAGAGAGAGAAAGCCAAAAAATACTTGTAAAATAAACGGTAGAATAGGAATTCAGTTCCTCATGTAACTTGATTACTTGATAGATTAGTAAACACTTTAATGAAATTCTAGAATTTAACTCTGTATAATTTAATTCCTTCTCTCATGGAATTTATAAACTATTACTTCATTTCCTTTTAGTAAACGTGCCGTAAATGTTTTAAATTGGAGGGTTGTCATTGGGTGATAAGTGTCATGACACGCATCTTTAGTTGTTATTTTATTTAGTGTGTGTTTATTAGTTCAGAACTCTTTAATTTCTGTTATTATCTTGTTAAGGAGTTTGATTTAGGATTCTTGTATTAAGTCCTAAACGGTATGGTTGTAGGCAGATCCATTATTTTGTTATTGAACTTATCAATTTAATAGAAGTTTCAATTTCCTATCATGTTTTCTGTTTTTCTACTGCCCTGCTCAGTCAAACAACGAAGCCAAGCACAAAAAAGAGATGAATCTTACCTGTTGTGCTAGCACGACACGACCTTCACATTTACCAGAAGTAGCTGAAAAGATAGGAAAAGTATAATCACGTAGCTGAACAACAAGAGAGCTTGTCTGCAAGTTAATATTCCTCCCGTATAATCGAGAAAACGGTATATTATTTTCCCGACATACAGGGTCTAAGTTCTTTAAGACCTCTATCATGCCATCATCCCCACCATCAATCCTTGTCAAGCTTAATTCCAAATCTGTTGCAGTGATGGAAAGAAGAGAAGTTCTGGCAGAACTTGGCTTAAAACCAGCCTGGAATCCTCTCAGGCAAGCACCTGAACCTTCTGCAGGTAATAGATTCTGACATGCCTTGTAATACGATCGGAATGATTGTTTATAAATCTCTTCCTGCAATTTGCTAACAGCTGAAGGGTCATGTGCATCAGTCTCGGTTCCATTAAAGCAAATCTTTCTTTCTTGGCTAGAATCATTTGTTTCAGCAGTCTGAGGACATTGATTGAGCTTGGAAGTAAATTCTTCAAGAAATTTCAATCTCACAGCTAACTCACAAGCCTCGTTCTTCATCAGCTGATAGTGTTCATCAAGCCAGCCCTGCAGGGGTTCCTCCTCAATATCAGCAGTCAGCTTGCGTATGCAAAACTTTACACAGCCAACTTTCATTGAACTCGGCTTCTTAACTTTTGAGTGATCTTTCTTCTTCGGAAAAATATGATTAGTTTTAGCAGCAGTAATTAGTTTAAGACCTCGCAACATATCCTCAATAGAATCGTCAATGGCACGCAATTGCAATCTATATGGCATGCAAATATGAACATCAAGGCCTTGAATTACCCAATCCCATGTGGCCGGTACAGGCACTTTCACATCAGAGGGACCTGTTGAGACGCTAGGAATACGGGAAATTTGCATGCGGCTACTTTTGAATACTCTGGAACCATTGAAACTAAGCATGAGTCCTTCAAGAAGTACTCCTATACGGGCATTTTCAGAGAATATTGACTGAACCTGAACCAATGCATCAACCCCATCTCCAACCTCAGCAGATATACTCAGCATTTCCACATCAACTGCAAAAATGGATTCCTTTTTCTTGTGCTTGTCAACAGTTCCTGACTCAGTGATGGCATCTTTCTTCTCTTCAGCATCTCGCATACTCCAGACATCTTGCATGAAATCATTACCATGTCCCTGAAGCTTCTGATTGTGTACCAGTAACTTCAACTGTAAACCCAGTTCAAATAGCGTTAGATGTACATCAGGCTCCCACCTAACCTTAATATCAGTTGCACTGAAAAGAGAGCAGACAGAAATCTCTTTAGGACCACCAGAACGTCGCACAAATTTAGCATTTTGCATGTCAAACAACGTCACTTTAGTTTCCAGTTTCTCTTCATCCAAATGTTCCTGGTAGATCGATCTGGCTCTTTCAAGTTCCACCTGTGTTGACTGTTTCTCCTTGTTCACGCACAAACTAAAATGAAATATGTCCAGAGAAATTGAATACTTCAACTTCTTGCATTCATCAGAAATTGTGGACATAACGTCTGCACATCGAGGTGTCCCATTAGCTGATACACTTACTGTAACTCGACCACCCTGTGATCCATAATTTACACGCTTGGGGTCTGCAACAACCATATTTTCCAGACCTGAATCACCACAGAAAGTTACTGAACATCTTTCAAGATTAAATTTCAAAAGTCGAGTCCCTTTCCCCGAGGATCTGGATGAACGCCCTCCACGCCCCTGGGATGGTTTTTTGCCAGAAGCAGACAGCGTTTTCAGAAGAGCTTGAAAAGACATAGCTGTTGATATAAGTGACTCCACACGCTTGAAAGTGAAATAAACACCCATACCAGTTACGTCAACAGATAGAGCTAATTTACACCGAGTACCATCTTGTTCAGATGATTCAATATCCTTCTTTCCCCAGTCCAAACTAATCTTTGCTATGTGCACCAAGGAACCTAAATTTGATTCCACACCAAAAGGGTTTTCTTTCAAGCATTCTTGGTATTCGTCTGCCATGTGCAAATTTAACTCACCAAGTTCCATATGTACAGCCGTTCCAGTATTAGAAATGTTGTTCGCAAACACGTGCAACGATTGAGAACAGCCCTATATTTGGAGAATCAAAAGCCAACATGTAAAATCAAAACAATTCTAAAAGGGCAAGGGAAGTCGATCAATATAATGAAAAGAATTGAAGGTTGAAAGACCGCAAATTGATGAAACATAACAGATGAAGGGCACTTAAGGAATCAAGGTAAAAAAATTGAGGCCTGCAAAATACATAGCTGCAATTAACAGGTAGAAAACAGCAAAAAATGTATTTGCCAGATCATCCACGATGTGAAAAAATAATCTGGAATATACAATTTAAGGATTCATAGAAGTGATAACTGAAGTTAGTCAAGTTACAACCCCTGTCCAATTAGAAGCCTAGGAATTCAAGGGATTACCTTTTCTTAGTCTTTAATAATGTCTCTCTTTCCTTTTGAGAAACATATTGCCTACTGATCCCTACTACTGTACTATTTTTATACTTTATGATTAATTTCTTATATACATGTAAGCGTGCATATATAAATTCATGCACATACATAGAACAACAATAATTTGCCAATCTGTAAATTGCAGTACTTACATGATATAATGGGGAACCACTGAGACTATAAAGTATAACTGTCATCTCGGGGGCTGAAAGAGTACATGTCCACATGATAGCTTTGACATCACTACCAGATGCCTTTGCAGTAGCAGAAACTTCCTCCCGAAGCACCACCCTCTTCCTTTTAGAGAAATGGAAGCGCAACCATGGCTGTAATCTACTTATTATGATATTGCATTGAGTACCCCCCAGCTTTACATCAACTTCAGCTCTTATAGGTGAGGATGGCTGCCAAGAAAAGGCCTCCACATAAGTCAGTCAATAAAATAACAACCAAATAATAAATTATATATCTACTAAATGTCCAGCAACACCATAAACGTATACATCATTAACATGAAAAAATAGAATTATTTGGAGATTCTTCCAAAGTCAGACGATGGTTCTGAGGGACCGTCATCTATCCTATCACAAGGTTTCTCAAATTCTCACAAGAATAGACTCTACCTCGTACACACACCATCATCTAAATTCTTAATTATTGCAAACTTTCAACACCGAAAGGAAAAAATGGCTAAACGTCCCAACAGAATAAACTCTGATTCTTTGGTGTGATTAATAAAGGAGTTTCTGCACTGATTTTTGTAGTTGTGTGAGATTACAAACTTTCCCTGGGAAGTTAGCAACAATGCTAACGTATTTGCATATGAAAAAAATCTCCACCAAATTACTAAAAAAATATTTAAAAGTCACCAGCTCAATGCTTCTGATACTTTTGAGAATTTACCTCAACTATCAGGCATATAAACATGCATTAAAATCGAATAATATCAGCCGACGGGGACATTTTAGAACCAATAGCATGTCATGCTTACCTGTATCGGAATGTAGACAAATGAGACAACATCTACTTTAAGTATCTCCAGAACAGAAGTGCCAGCTTCTCTAAGAAGCTGAAATGTCATGGAAAAACCATTGTCAAGAAGAGGCCAAGTTGAACGTTGTTACAAGATTAAAAGAGAGCAAATAACACGAACAGATACACCATACATGAATTTCACTAAAATCCAATTGAATATCAAGTCGTGTACTCTCCCCCACATCTTCATTGGCTTGTGATTTGGCGCTTTTCAACTGAATCCCCATGATGTTATTCTCAACAACCAAACCGTATTCACGATGTACAAATTTCACATCCAGCTTTGGTAAATTGAAGCAACACTGTCAAAAACATATAAATATGAGTATCAGCACTGAATAAAGAACGCCCCCTTCCCCCAATTTGTTTTTTTTTTTCTGGAATGTATCGTTTATAGTATGCAATTATTCAGAATTGTTTCAATTCCAGTTAAAGACAGCTAAAGATGTTCTGTTTTGCTCAGAATTACAGAAGCAGAAAAAGCTGCCACTATAACCAACAGGAACCAGAAAACATCCTTCTTACATGCTAAAAGTACAAAGACACATTCTTTCACAATCTAATAAATTGATACCAATTCTCTATTGTTAACACAGCAGGGTGTTCAGTTGTAACTTATTTCAATCTTTTTTATTGCCCATAATGGGTTGTACTCCGCTTAAGTCTATGTTTTTTCAAAAAAAAAAAAAAAAAGTTTCCAAATCATGAAAGGAAAATAGGAAAGAAAAAACTGAGTTGATGACAAACCTTTTCGGGAAATATAGAAGTATACTTTGAAAATGCAACAACAACACTTTGTTTTTTGTTTTCCTTTCTAGAGTCCAAAGAAGCAACGGTCGCTTCTATAACCTCATCAGATTGAGAAGTAGGTTGTAATGAACCCTTATTTTTTGAAAGCATATCCTCATTTAGGTTCACAGTGACCTCTTCACTCGTAATGTCCACATTCTTGATAACTACACCAACTTCCCTACGTCCAAATGAAGGGAACAAAAAGATGTTAGCCAGTTTTGTATAGGTAAAACAAAAAATAAAATAAAACAAAACAAAAAAATAAAACAAAACAAAACAAAAAAAAACAAAAACAAAACAAAAAAAAAAAAAACAAAACAAAACAAACAAACAAACAAATTAATTTCTGAAAGGAGATTTAACATTAGAAAGGCACCATAAGAGCATGCATAAAGCCACATAGTAATAAGAATTTAATTCAACAACCTATACTTTTGGCATCAAACATTAGATTTGTATCCATATAAAAGCTAAAATCAACGCACTTAAAAAGTACCTATCATGACCAAATTCACAAGAGAGCGAAAACTCTTCACAGAAAAAGGGAGCAGATGCTCTCTCCATTATGGCACAAGTTGACTGCCAGCAGAAAGGCATCCCTCAGAAATGAAATTGGATGATTGATCAATACTGACACGCTGTTCACCCATGTGAACAACGATGGGTAATATATGTAGCTTAACGAACAGATTTTGGCCAGATCCACTCTCTTTAAATATATCCACTTTCAATTCCTTGACTTCAACAGTAGCTTTGGGCGCCTGCAATTTCAAAAGACAAGTTTTAAGACCAAAGAAAATATTTTCAATGAAAGATGCAGCAGCAAAATAAACACCCAAAAAAAAAAAAAAAAAAACCCCAAGATCCTCCCAAGGTAGTGTTTTAGACAATATATCAACCTTCGTTAAAAAAGTACAAGCATCACATGTTTTGTCTCCTGCTAGCATGTATAAAATAAAGATTGACCATGACTGTAAGAGAAAGACAACCATGAGTATTTGCTTTCAGAGATTCTATTGCTATAAAGATGCTCCAAAATCCTTGAAAAATTAGAATGAAGGTGTAAAAAATATAAAGTACACAATCAATATATAATCAAAACACAGGCATTAAAGATGACACTTGAGACAACATGTTTAACAGCCCTCCCAAAATAGATATCATCACTTATTTCAGGCACAGTATACCTTCAAAACCAAATCTGTCACAGAAACTGATAAATATCTTGCAATATTGGCTACAACCATCCATTTTCCCCTGCCTGAAGCGCGTGGCTTTTTAGTTGTAGCCTTAGACGCACTTCTGGTTGAAGGCCTCAGTACAATTTCTAAGTCGCATATTAAGACTTGCAGCTTCGGGTCTCTGGAAAAAAAACCAAGTTTCACCAAGGACTGTCGTAAGCTGAGTTTGATTTCACCAACAGATACAGATTCAACAGCACCCTGTAGATAATTAGAGTCACATTAACATGGATGACCATTTCTATGGAATAATGAAATTGAGTCTAAGAAATAAAAGAAAAGGAATGCAGTCTAATCCATTTCCATCAAGGCAATCATCAAAGATGCATGGCTTAAAAACTAAATCCCCTAGCAAATACACTTCCGATATATTTATATATATATATTTTTATTTTTTTTCTTTTTTTTTTTGAAAGGACGCTTTAGGTATTTCCAAGGGGAGGAAAAATGGAAACCCAAACCAGAGGTGTATTTTCCTGTAGAGCCACTTGACACTTCATCATAGGGGTACTAATATATCACTAACCCACCACTATTAAGAGCCAAATTGATCCTTCAAACATGACACATAATAGCTTCCCTATGTCACAACTTCAGGTACACTTATCATATCATGCATTCCTATATTTAGAAATGTACAAACATGAGATAAGGAAATATAAATTTTGCTTAGCCATATTGATACTAAAATAAGAATCTAGAGATTAAAGTTAAGACAAAAACCTTTTTGAATGTCACCACAACATCCTTTAGACATTTCCATCCACCAACCCGAAATCTAACAGATGCCCCCACAATGCGGCTCAATATCCAAGCGATCAGCCTTGAAGTGAATCTGTAAAACGTAAATGAAAGTTTTGAAACTACACACTTCCAGTCCCGACTACACAAAAGAGAAAATTGATGAAATGATAAATTACCCCTGAAGCATTGATTACTTAATAATATTAATATTGCTGAGTTTTTGAATAGTCCGAACGGCTACAGTTAAAGTCCTTTCGGATTCTAGCTGTTAAGGATTTCCTGTTCTACCTCAAATGGAATCCACCTTTGAAAGGATATTAGAGGATATTAATTTTGGCTATACCTTTTCTTTTCAACAATAACAACAACACAACTTACGAGACAAAGCTTGCTTATAAAATTTACATCCCAAGATCATATAATAGCATGACAAACCAGGCAGCTCATCATGCCTAAGCACGGTTTACAATGTCTAGTGGTTTGCAAATACTATAAATGTATGGCTATGGAACGCTTTCCAGAATGAAAAATAATGAAATTTCTCATCATGCACTCATAATCACTTTGTTCCGGTACATCATTTAACAGTCTGCACCGCAATGTCATCTCTATAACCAAATTTTACAGCCTTTTATTAGGCAAGATGAAAGAAGGCAACAAAAGATAGAAATTTAGATACCGAGAACTGCATCAATTATTTGTTTCTCAGTCAGTTAAGTGAAAAATAAGGTTCCCTTACCCCGACAACTGGAATCAAATCTTTGGTTTTTTTTTTTTTTTTTTTTTTCCGATAAGCAATTGAAGGTAATTTCAACTACTTCTATTTTTTCAATCCATGAGCCATGCCCACGAAAATGACTAAAAGTGATGGGTAAACTAAAAGCTTTAATTTTTCCCTTCACCCACTAACAGAACTATCCTAAGTTTAACAAAATGAGCAGGAAATCAAATTCATAACAATCAATATATGGGTCAACACTAATTCCCTTTCGGATTGGAGAGTTTACCGAATGAAGCAGATCAAATGACCCAAATGCCGTTTACAGAAACATTAATACAGCGGCCTAGTTTCTAAAATCTAAGGAAAATTCATTGTTTTACAAGAAATTTAAACCGCCATATTTACAAGATTGTCGAAAACAACCCAATTATTCGCTCTAATTCGACAAAGGCGATCTCGGATATAGCACATACGACAGGAGATCCAAGTCCTCTCCCAAAAGAACATCCCGATCCCCACGGAATTGCAATTGAGCATTGAAAATCGTAGCCCAAAAATAGCTAACAACCAGCATCCCATCCAATTACGGTACAAATGTACATACCACACCTTATATGTATACGCGAATTTATGTATATGCATCTTCATCGACATGCATGTGTGTGTGTGTGTGTGTGTGTGTATAAGGAAGATGACTTACATGAAGAGGAGCCACAACACAATGGAAAGGAGCAAGAACCCGAAGAGGAACTTAACGGGAGAAGCCGCCATTTCCGAGGGTGGTCGGAGAGTGAGAAAACCTCCGAGAAAGCGCAGAGGCAAATCAGAATCCGGAATTCTGCGGAGCCAAACAGGAGGCACATAACTTCATGTTCGTGCCGATAGAGAGAGAGAGAGGTAGAGAGAGAAAAAGCGCGGGAAATGGAAGAAAGCCCTAGAAAAGCATCAGCCTTGTTCTCCGAATTCCCGAGCCCGAGCAGACAGAGTCTTCGTCTTCGACGGCGCAGCGATCGGAGCTTCGCGTTCTCAGTTGTGCGAACGAGGCACAGATCCGATCCGCGAGGCTCTGGGTGATCAGAAGAGAGAGAGAGAGAGAGAGAGAGTGGAATGAGAGAGGACTTTGATTTTTGATGGGTGACCGGTGGGTGCGGGAGAGGGGCCTGGGATTCGGTGCGGTGGGAGTACGGAAAGGAATCGGTGAGGCCTCTCTAAGCATCAAGAAAACCCGGGGAAATGTGCGGAATTTGTAGAGTCAATGGCGAACGTGGCTGAACCCGACGGAATCGACATAGCTCAACGTGCGTTTTACTCCTCCACATCCCATTTTCGTTCCTCCTCCTACTTTTTTTTTTTCTTTTTCTTTTTTTTTTTTTTTTTTTTTTTGGTGACTAGTGTTGTTGAACTCTGCACGTCTCATGCACCAAAAAAAATAAAAAGGGTAAATCAAAAAAAAGTATAAGAAGAAGGCAGTTAAACGGGCTGTATAGAAAAATTTATAGATAATGACACATTTGAGGAAAATAGTTTTAATTAAGGCTAAAAAAATAAAAAATAATAAAAAAAGATAAGATAATGAAAAGAAAAAACAAGAAGATGTCACATGTTAAGAGTCCGTTTGATGAATGAGTTTCAATTGGAAATTTTAAGTTTCAATAATAATTTTTATTGACTTTTCAAAAAAGACAAAAAACTTTTTCAGAAAAAATAAAAAACCTTTTCAGAAAAAAATAAAAACTGAGACAAAAATTTTAGTTTAAACCGGTATTCCAAACACCCCGTAAGTGAATTGGGGAAAATTTTGGCTCCTTTATTATAGTGTATATTTATATGTAGATGTGTATATGTATAGTAAGTTTATGTATATAATAATAATAATAATAATAATAATAATAATAAAAATAGTAAAGATAAAAATAAAGATAAAGATAAAAATTAATTATTATAAAAGTAATTGACTTAATTAGTCCCTGAACTATTAGAGAGGTGACAATTTAATCCCTATTTTTTCAATTTTGGATTAGATGACCCTGAATTCTATAAATGGTGACAATCTAGTTCTTTCCATCTGACTGTTAAGTTTATAACGAAAAATGTCACGTAATATATCACATGAGTTAGATTAACCATAAAAATATGAATATATCCTTATTTTTTGAAAAAACAATACCCAATGTACATTTAAAAAAAAAAAAAAAAAAAAAACTAGAGAGAAAAAGCTGACGCAAATCGGCGAGCTCCCCCCTCCCCCTGTTTCTCCTCTAGACCAAGCTCTGCTGCCTTTATCAGTGAGCTCAAGTGCCTCCATCCCACCCCAACGAATAAGGAACCCCCCCCCCCCCAACGTAATCTCCCCGTGCTAAATCCCCCATTCCCCCCCCCCCCCAGATTTGGGCTCACCAGACTCCCCATGATCTGGGCTCCCCGAAGCGGTGGCTAGGTAACGTGGAAAAGCTTCTGGCGGTGCTGGGCCTCCTGGGGGCAAAGAGCTTCACGATCAGCATCTATGAGGCGTGCCCAGGGCTCCTCGACAAGTTTGTTGTCGACGATGACGTTGTCGCTTTCGCCCTTCCCCTATGCCAATTCAAGTCAATGTTGCCCACCCTTGCACAAACCTTGTTATCCGTCCCCTCCGTAGAGATAAATGGGTTTTGGGATGAGGAAAGAGAGGAGGAGAAAGAAAAAGAGGTTAGCCTATGGTTTTTTTTAATGAGGTTTTTTTTTAATTAAATAAAATTTTAAATTATAAAAGAGTAATTAGCTCAGATAATCTCTGAATTTTTTAAAAGGTAATGGTTTGGTTATTGTTTTATTTTTTTTTTGCCAAGATGATTTCGAACTCTTTAAATGTTAGCTATTATAGTCCCTTACATCCAAAACCATTAAATTTCTAACGGAATATTTGCTCAAGTCATAATTTTTGTACTAAAAAGACCAAAACACCCCTTAATTTTCTATTTCCTTACTCATTTGCCTTCTCCCTTAGTTTTTCTCTTTCCTTTTTTTCTTCCCCCTAAATCACAAAACACTATAACCAGAAAATTCATACAAAAACCCAAGTAAGCGGAGAGAAAGAGGGTGAGGGGGTCATCGGAGGGGGAAAGAAAAGAGAATAAGAGAAAGAGGCATGTCACTGAGCCCCCCACGAGCCATGCGTCCCCCCTCCCCTAACTAGATCTGTGCTCCCCCCTGTTGATACAAACTTTGGCCTCCCCCACCCCCCCAACCCTGACGCCGACGAAGACACCCCATACCCCAACTAGATTCGCCCCTCATCCCAACTAGATCTGTGCCCTCAGCACGACACCTACCGCCGCCGTGATCTAGGTTTAGTCCCCTCTTTTTGTGGTTCCAATCTCACCCCTCTCATGATGAGGCCCCCACCGTCATCGCAATATAGGTTTGCCCCCTTCAAAATACTCGATCTGGGTTTAGAGAGAGAAATATAGAGAGAAATACTCAATCTGGAATTGGAGAGAGAGAAAAATGAATTTTCATTTTTTATGAGTTTTTTAAAATCAATCATTAATAAATTACTAAATACTATCTTATTCTATTAGAAATTAACAAAATTGGACGAAAGGGACTATAATGATCAACATTTTCAAAATTCAGGGTCATTTCGGCCAAAAAAAAAAACATGGACCAAACCGTCATCTTTTAAAGAATTCGAATACTATCTAGGCCAATTGCTTATTACTAAAATACCCTTCCAAATTATATCACATGTATCGCACATAACCTATTCCATTAGAAATTTATGGATTTAGACGGAAATGATTATAATAGCCAACATTTAAAGAGTTTAGGGTCGTCTCAGTCAAAATTAAAAAAAAAAAAGGACCAAATCGTTACATTGTAAATAGTTCAGGGACCATTTGGGTCAATTACTCTTATTATAATATGAGAAATTAGATTTTGTACATTTATTATTTTTTTGAACAAAATAATTTTTTTTCTTAACAAAAGTAAGAGATAGTCATTAAAATGTTTGATGTGTTGGTAAATCAAGTTGAGCAGTATGTGCTTAATCAATGTCAATCAATAATTTAAAAGGAAAGCTCTTTTTTTAAGTGAACAAGCGAGCGATATAATTAATATACGACCGGGACGAGTAAAGAAAGACACTAAACATAGTTGTAGTAGTATGCTAGAAAAAAAAATAAAATAAAATAAGTAAGGCGACCAAGAAGGTCAGTCTTTTATCCTATTTCTTTATTAAAAATGGCGGGTTGATAGAACTCTCTCTTAGTGAGCAACTGACCTAGTTAATAAATAAGGGGAGAAGGAATATTTTTCTTGATAGTCCCCCCAAAAAAAATCCTTTAGTCCTTACTATATTTCCCTATCGGTCCGTCATTCATGTAAAAAGGATAGGATAAATGACCGATTTCTTTATTTTTCCTTCCAATTATGATGTTTTAAAGAATATTTATATATCATTTTCTATTTTGATAAAACATGACCTTACATTTTTTTAAAGTTAAAAAAAAAATGTTTAAAACAATACCATTTTTTGATATGGCCCTCCAAATAATCGCTAAGCTTAAAGTTTTGAAGTGTAGGGGGGAAAAAAGAACATGAACAAGAACAATAACAATTATTTTCATGGTTATTAAGTAAGAAAATTTATGCAAAAGGATTGTTAAAAAAAATGCAAAAGGACGGAGATATTGGAGGAGGAGCATTAGTTCTTGAAGAGGACGAGTAGGATTGCCCTTTTTTAATTCCATTTTTGGTTTTATTTTAATTTTGAACTGTATTCCCCGCTTTTTTTTTTTTTTTTGAGAATTACTTAGCATAGTTTTGTTAGATAGTATACAATTTTAAATTTGATAAAGATTAATAGTTAAAAACAAGATACCATTAAGAATTCAACAAAAAGAAAAAGAAAAAGAAAAAGAAAAATTCTTTTCTTCTTTTAAGAAAGCATTTTTTTTAATATCTTATAATTGAAATCTCCTTGTTGGAACTTTCTGTTATACCGCTGTTTTTCTCACCCTTAAACCAAAACTAAAGGACAAGTGCAAACTAATATATAATGGAAAACTCCTAAATTCTATACTTAAAAAAAAAAAAAAAAAACCTAAACTGTAATAAATAAATAAATATATACATAACTTTTTTTTTTGGTTTTTTTTGGGGGGGGGCGCTAAAAAGGATAGAAAACCTTAAAAAGAAAGAAAGGCATATCTTGTTTCTAACAATGCGAGTGTTTTATTTATTTATTTTTTTTGGGATGAATTCTAACTATGCGAGTGTTATCTTTTGACTGAAAATGACAAACTACCTTCTGCATCATACTTGTACTTTTCCGATAATGATGGAAAATCTTAACCATACCACAACATGATCCTTTTAATTTTAATTTTTATTTCATAAGAGTGACAACATAATTCGATACTTTAACAATTACACCATATGTTGTTTTCCGAGTAAAATAAAGGGAAAGACTGCGGGAAAGTCTTATTTAGAAACTCTACAGTAGAGTTTCTTTTATAGACCGTTCAATGAATTTCAACAGTTGAGATATTATTTGTATATGATAATTATGATATACCTTAACTCATAGTATTATAACCCAGTAAATTAAAAAAAAAAAAAAAAAACCCCAACATTCCACCACCACCCCTTCTTTTCCCCCGTTGGCTGTTGACCTGTTAAACCACCCGCCACTCCTAACCTCTGACAAAAACCAACCACCCCGAAGCGTCAAATTCGCATAACCCAGGCCCCAGCGCCACCCCTTCCTGCCGCACACAGGCCCTCGTGACGGGACACCCCTACGCCAAATCCACCAATCCCAAACCCACCCCCACACCCCCAACACGCCCATACCCACGTGACATGACGACCCCCTCCTCCCTTCCCTCAACGCCCAAACCTTGACGATGGGACATGCCACGCCAGATCGATGCAACCTAGATCCCCTACCAAACCAGACCCTGGCGATGAGCTCCGCCCCCCCCCCCCAAAGATCTACATGAACTGCCAGCGAAACCCTCCCCTCCAACTTACAGCGTCCCCCCAACACAATCTCCAGTGACAATCCCCTCGCCCCCGAACCTGCACGAACCTCTTGTGAAATCCCGATGAATAGACGAAGAAAGGTTCAATTTTTTATTTTTGAATTTTTTTCCTACAATCTTATAAATCAAGGCTTATTTTTATTATTACGGACCTTTTATATCTTACTTATTTGATTAACTTTGAATAGTTTTAAATGAAGTCTTACCAATAGGGTTTGTAAAAAGGTAGATCCTGAAATAAAAAAGACAATAAATATAAGGAGGAGAAGTAACAAAGGTGAAAAACATCCCGTAAAAGGATAGACGACAATAACATGCAGCAGATGAAACGACAAATGGTACGAAACGACCACCAAATAGGATTTATTTTAATAACAATGACATTTCATTCATACATCTTGAACGACAACAAACTTAATAAAAAACCAAAAAAACAAAAAAAAACGTCTTTTTTATAATTTAGACTACAAATTGCTTTGAACAACAAAACGTAATGTCGTTTTCCCTACCCAAATAATCTCAAATTATAAACGACAAAACACATGACGTTTTAAAGAACAAGAGATTCGACGTACAACGACAACGACACTAATAATAAGATCGATAATAATACTAATAACACAACGTAAATGGAGATGAACAACAACAATATAAAAGTAGGAAACTATATCTGTAGACATTAACAGCCTTAATCCTTTGCAAGACCCCACTAATTTTTGCACTAAAAAGGACATAGCATTTTTATTTGTGGACAACATCAAACTTTTTCCACAAAAGCGACTTCTCTCTCTCTCTTCTTTTTTTTTTTTTTTTTTTTTGAAAAAACTAATACAGACTATAGAAAGCAAATTATATGTGCTTTATCTATCGAAAGAACAATAACTCCAATAAGTACGCCGTTCATTCCAATCCGCATTTAGATAATCAGCATCAATCTTTGGCATAAAAAACTATACATGACACGATACAATGTTCATATATGTAAATAGACATGTTTTAATTATAAGAAAATAACATAGAACGTCAAACTTTTGTACAAACAACTTCTCCTTTTTACTTAAGCGCGAAAAAAAAAAAAAAAAAACCTTGTCCTTTTTATTTTAAACGACAACATAATTCAGATCGCAATGATTTGTCACTTTAGACCCGTTCGACATCAAAAATTGGAGGGCAATAGACATGTCGTTTAGACAAGAAGTGAACCAAATACATGCAGATAATCTTAAGTACAAGAAACGACGTTTAAAGAGATAAATAACAACGATATTTGGAAATAAATGTTATGTGGCTTTTAGCTTAAACGACAACAAAGAATCGAAGCAAACAGTCTGTCATTTTCATCTCAAACGAGATAAAATATACCCATTGGCACGACCATCCAATGACCGTAAATTTTAAATGGCAAACGACACGTTGACACTTGAACCGTCGATAAAGTTTATAAGGAAGCGACAAAAAGCTAGTCGTTTTACTTTTTAAACAACATGAAACTTTAAGTGAGAGGAAATCATGCAGTTGAAATCAGCATTGAATTTTTTTTAAAATTTTAAATTCTAATTTCTCTTGAAGTTTTCAACTTGAGGTAAAATTGCGATAAAACTCCTTTTATATGCCTAATCGATATAGTTCATTTTTAAATCATTCAGATGTAATCAAATGACTGAAATGTTGTCTATATATGGTAATTATCATGCACTTTATCTTAAAATAGTATTTGACTAACAAATTAAAAAATAAAAAAATAAAAAAAAATTTTTTAATAAAAATCTACCAATGGTGGAAGGTTGGGGGAGGAGAGGTTTCCATCATTGGGGTTGGGAAAGAGGGAGGGAATGGGCTGGTCGGCATCAGGGGAGGGGTGCAGATCTGGTCAGGGGGAGCGTTGCTGGCTTCAAGGGGGCGCCTGGGCTCGAGCTTGCGAGAAGGAGGGCTCGTCGGCATTGAAGGGGGAGGGCTGGGCTAGTTGGCATCAGGGGGGAGTAAGGGTTCGTCACTAGTGTTCAGGGGGGAAGGACCTGGTCGACATTGACGCAGGGGGGTTGGTGGGGTCCATCACAGAGTCGGGGAAGGATGTTGGATTTTTTTAAAATTATTTTTTTATCATTTGTTAATTTATTTGTCAAAAATTACTGTAAAGTAAAGTGTATGATAATTACTGTAAATAAGTAACATCTCATCCGTTCAATTACATTTGAATAGTTTAAAAATGAGCTCTATCGATACAATATATAAAAAGGACTTTATCTCAGTTCTACCCTTCAACTTGCTTCAATGCAAAAAGAAAATTAAAAAAAAAAGCAGCTAACATATTGATTTTTTTTCTTAAGGCCTGTTTGCAGTGCCAACTGGAGATGGTGTTTTATCATCTAGATTTTAAAATACTAACTTTACATCAAACTTTCTATCTTCCATTTTTAAAAAGCTCTAAATTTTAAAAGTCTATAACTTTCTCATTTCAAATTGGAATGAGATGATTTTTATGTCAAAATACTTATAACAATGAGACAAATAAGACAAAATTATCTTGCATATTTTTTTCTGAATACATTTCAAATTTTTGCATAATTTTATATATCACAAAATTTTTTCAAAGTTTTCATTCTAAATACACATTTCTAACCTAACTTTCAAAATATCATTTTCAGATGTCTCCCAAAACGGCCTTCTAGTTAGCTGGCATATATTTTTATACATATCTTAGGGGATGGTAAGCTACAAAGCTACCATATTGATTGTTTTTTTAATGAAAATTTCCGAAATTATTATTAAAAAAAAATTTCTTGCAACAAAATAATGAGATAAAAGCTAAAATCTCACAAGTTCTTTTCTTCTTCTTCTTCTTCTTCTTTTTTTTTTTTTTTAATAAAATCTCGCGAGTTTTCATATGAAAAATAACAAAGCCGTGTAATTATTTGGAAATTTCTTAAAACAAAGTAGATAGATAGATAATTTTAAACAATTATTTAAAAACATATAATTTATTTTATGTATAAAAATAAGGAAAATTAGACTAAGTAACATATTTTAATAACCTAATCTAATAGATAACCTAATTTTTTTTCTTTAGGAAAATTATGGTTTGTCATTTTTTAGATTTATCAATCAATGATTTATTAATGATCAATCAATGATTAACTATGAAAATTGGTGATTGGCTAGTGGTAATCAGTGACTAATTAATAAATTTGGTAATATATGTTATGGTTAATCACAGATTGACTGTAAGTCAATCACGGATTGACTATTATGTAGCTAATCACTGATTGACCATTTAGAAAAGATGATTGACTATTTTAGAAAAAAAAAAAAGATCTTCTAACTGATTTTTAAAAATTTCGATTATTTATGAAAAAAAAATTATTAAAAAAAGACTATTTAGTTATAAATCTCAAAAAATAATCGATAGTTATTAAAATATTCTTATCAATTATTAATTTATCGGTAAAAATTCAAATTAATATCAGACTAACTGACTAATATTTTTTAACAATTATTGTTGGGGCATGTATGATTACAATTTTTTTTGGTAAATAATATTATTAAAAAAATAATTCAAATATCATAACTCTTTACAAATTACATACTATAATTTTTTTTTGTTAAACCCACTTTTCACCAAAAAAAAAAAAAGGAAGGCAAAATAAATAATAATAATAATAGTAGTAATAGTAATAAAAATAGGAGAAATAATAATAATAATAATAATAATAATAATTTATAGGGAAAATTAGGTGGGGTGATATTTTTTAATCACCTAATCTAATTAATAGCCGAATTTTTTTATTTAGAAAAATGATCGTTTGTCATTTTTCCATATTTGATCAATCAATTATTGACTATATTCAATCATTGATTGACTATAAAATTTGGTGATTTATGTTATGGTCAATCATTGACTACCAAATTAACAATATTATATAAAATTGATTAACTATTTTAGAAAAATGATCTTTAAATTAATTTTTAAAACCTTCAGTCATTTGTTAAAAAACTCATTAAAAAGAGACTATTTGGTTTTAAATCTCAAATTTAAGAGTAATTGATCTAAATAGTCATTGAACTATTTAAAAAGTAATGGTTTGGTCTTTATTTTATTTATTTTTTGACCGAGAAGACTCTGAACTCTTAAAATGTTGGTCATAGTAGTTATTTCCGTCCAAAACTGTTATATTTCTAATGAAATCTTGTTCAAATCATAACTTTTATAGTTAAGAGACCAAATTGCCCCTTAAATTTCTATTTCCTTGCATATTTATCTTCTCCCTCAGTTTTTCTTTCTTTCTTTCCCCCCTCAAACCACAAAAACATGAATACTAGAAGATTATTTATGGGTAGCCAAACAAAAACCCAAATGAGCAAAGAGGGAGGGAGGGAACTGCTAGAAGGGGGAGGGGAGAAAGAGGGAGCTGTTTGTGGGGGAGGGGGGAAAGAAAGAGATAGATAGATGAAAACTGTTGCACTTCCCGGTGTGTGCGTGCGTCATCTTGTCTGTCACGGAGCTTAACCCCCTTCAAAAGCTCTGATATGGGTCTGATTTCCCTTCGCCGAAAAAACTCTGATCTAGGTCTGGGCACAAAACTCCGATTTAGGGCCCCCCACCAAAAAGTCGATCTGAGCACCCCCTGGCAAAACTCTAACGTGGGATTGGATCCCCCACCTTACCCACCAAAACATCGATCTGAGCCCCCTCACTCCGAATAGCGATTGGGCCTCCTCACCACCCCCCCCCCAAAAAAAAACTTTGATATGTGATTTTAGTTTTTATGATCTAAAATAGAGGGAGGAGAGAGAAGAGAAATATGAGTTTTAGTTTTTTTATGATATATATTTTGTATTTTTCTTAAATTAATTATTATTAAATTATTAAAATATTCTTTTAAATTAGATTATATATATTTTACATGACTTATTCTTTTAGAAATTTAATAATTTTGGATAAAAATGACTAAGTACCCGTTTGGTACATTAGTTCATTTCCGTTCAAACCAATATTTTTTTTTGTCTTTTCCCAAAAAGTTTTTGTCTTTTTCCCAAAAAGTTTTTTATCTTTTCTGAAAATTCAAAAAAATTTACTATTACAACTAAAATATTTCAACTCAAACTAGCGAACCAAACGGGCCCTTTTCAGTTAAAAAAAATAAGAACTAAACTGTTATTTTTAAAAAAATTCAGGGATCCTTTGAGTTAATTTCTCCAAATTTAAAAATCATAAGCTATATATTCCATATCCCTATTTCAAGATATTCCCCGCATGAGCCCCCGCCATTAAAGCCGCCGCCTCAGTCCCAACCCATTTGCTCTTCTCAGTCTCACCCACCGCCGCAACAACGCCTCTTTGTCTTCTTCTCTCCGGCGACTTTTTCTTCTTTTCAGGTTAATTCTCCCAAACTTTTCTTCTCTTTTTTTTTTATTCCTCCGAATTTGGTTGAACTTTGAATGACAACGTAAATGGTCTAACTTTTTTTATTTTTTTGGAAAGTAATTAGTTCAACTTTTTGATCCCTAAATTTCCTCTTCATCTTTGCAGGCACCGGAATTTCAATTTATTGCTTTTTTTTTTTTTTCTGGCTCTGCTGAGAAATTAGTGCATTTGACCTAATGGAGGAGAATAATAATTCAAATAGCAACGATAGAATCGAAAAGTAAGGTTTATTTATCTCTTTATTTTTTTGGGAATTTAATTGCGATAGAAATTTATGTCAAATAGCTATTCTGGATATAAATTGTTTGAATCTTTTGTTGTTTTAGAGACGCTCCTCAGCTGGCTTCTTTGTTGAAGGAGATGAAAGATGGATTAGATGCAGTACGAAGCAAAGTCCAAGCTTTAACTGCCAAGGTAAGAATTCAGATGCAGTTTTGAGCACCCTTTTTATCAATATGTTATATATATGTGTATATATGTGTGTGTGTGTATATATCTTTTATGTATGTATGTTAGCATAATGAATGAGGTTATGAAACCGAAACTGAAATTTTAGTTCCGTAATCCATGAGCAGGTTGAACGTTCCAAAAATTTTTCCATTTGTTTTATTTGAAATTAAGGTTAAGGACTAAAATGCAGCTTTTGGGGATTAAGCATTGGAGTAATATAATCCTAAAGTTATTAATTTCTTATCTTTTTTTTTTTTTACTTTTATTTTTCCTTTTCTTTTTCGCCATAATCATTTGTCATTGTTGATTTCTTATGGTTGTTCTCATTGTCGTCATATATATTAGGTGAGAGCGGATCAGTTTCCAACTGCAGACGGGATTAGCTATCTCGAAGCTAAAAACTTGCTGCTTTTAAACTATTGCCAGTCGCTTGTATACTATTTGCTGCGCAAGGCTAAAGGGTTCTCGATTGAGGGACATCCTGTGGTTCGAAGTCTCGTGGAGATTAGATTATTTTTGGAAAAGGTATTTTCAGATTCTCTCTTGGTCCTTCAGGTCCACTGCCTTACCTGCAGTTTCAGTCGCGCACATTTCTTACTTGGTGATTTTGAACAGATTCGACCAATTGACAAGAAGCTCCAATATCAAATCCAGAAGCTCACAAGGGTTAATGCAAGTGCAACGACTAATGTAGATCTGGCTGAGAAGGAGACAGATGCATCTGAGAAAACAGAGGATTTGTTGAAATATCGCATCCGAATCCCGACATGCTTGTTAGCAAAACAGATGAGACCAATAAGGTGAATTTCATATCTAAGGGACTACCTGGATTCTTATCATACTGATGCTCAATTTCTGAACTAAATCTTATTATAGAACGGTTTTAAAGGATTCTGTTATACTTGTGTCTTTAAACTGTAGGATGGTGTATATCAAGTCCCCAAATTTGCTCCTACTGCCATGGAGGAAGATAAGATGTCACGAAAAGAAAGAAATGCAATTAGAAAGGAGAAAAATATTACAAGACAAGCTAGGCAGAATGCTTACATGAGAGAACTCATGGATGACTTGGAGGGTAGACCCGAAGAGGTTAGTTCTATGTTGCTTTTACTTATTATAGGGTATAGATTGTTTTCGTTATGGGTTTGCTGCTTATGCGGCTTGCTGTCACATTACAGGTTAGAGAAATTGTTGGATCAGAAAGCAGAGAGCTGACAAGATACATGGCAAAGATGGAGGAACGCTCGCGACATGAAGAGGAGCTCTTTAATCGTGCTCCCCTTACGAAGGCGGAGAAAAAGGAGGAGAAACACTTAAAGAAGTCAAGAAATGGGTATGCACTGTTAGAAATCAAAATCGCTTCCTGTAGCATTCTTTCATTTGTGTCGTGTCTTGAAACTGGTTGATATTTGACTCTTAATCTGTGCACAACAGGTTGCTTGGTCTGGCAGATGGTTTCTATGATGAGATTAAAACCTTGGCGGTTGACATTGAAAATGATGATTCGACTCCAGGCTTTGTTGGTAGTAGCGGTGGAACCGGAAGACTTAAGAAGCGCAAGGTAAATCAATATAAAATTCATCTAACTTAATGATCTCGCTGACCATGGGAAACTAATCGTGTCAATAGCTCATGCTTTACTTCACTTGAAACAAAGTCGATGATTCGTTTTTTTATGTTCACATTTGGCCATCGTTGCGAATTTAATGACTGTTGAATGTTTGATTCTTCAATGAACTTCTCAAAGTTCTTTTCATGTTAGAAAACAGTAATCAACGCTCATGCGCGCCTTCTGTTGGATGATTGCTTTTCTGTTTTCGAGTTTCAGTGATGTTTATGCTTTTACTCTTCTACAATTTCTACATGCAAATTGATGTTTCTCATTTGATTTTAGTGTTATCTAACTGGGAATGTTGGTTCATTTGCAGAGGAAGCATTGAAAGGACCAAGTTTTGCTACCGGGTTAACGCCGACAGCAGGATTTCACTGCTGTCGAAATGTTTATTGCTTTAGCTTGTCATATCTAGTCAGTTATTACCCTTAAATCTAAATTAATTCTGTTTTTCACCGAGTCTGATTTAGTTCTATAATTACAATATTTTGTTTAAAATTACAATAGCTGGTCAGATGAAACACCATAGTCTGCTTTTTTGTGGCGATTCTGTGCTGCAAAGATGGAGGGAATTTTGTTTTGAAAGAAAGATTTGTCGTCAGTAGTTAGTACGATCCCTGGGAGAAAATATAAGGATTTTCTGGTTTTATGTATTTGCCTAATGGAAAATTAGATCCGCGTTTTTGTTTTGTTTTTTTTTTTTTTGTACTTTTCTTTTGGAAAAGTCTCTTCATGGTTCTCAGTTTATACTCTAATTGCTCAAATATATGTGAAGTAATATTCAATGCAAAATTTTCCCTTCTTTCACTTGCTAGCATTTCCTATAAATACTTAACATGGAGCAGGAAAATGAGTATGGAGTTGCATAATTATTATTATTGTTTTTTTTATACAAGTATGGATTTGTATTTCCTCTTATTACATTTTGCAAAATCTGAAAAAGAATGTCTTTGATGTGTTCATCGCTTGTTATAATTACGTAATTGAGTAAGTTGGCTAAAGCTACTAAAAGTTTTAAAATCAAGAGATTTCTTAAATTAAAAATTAATGCAAATAAATTCAAACTAATATTTACAGGGAGAACAAAAAAAAAAAAAAAAAAGAATGAAGCAAAAAGGATGACCAACCATAAAAAAATTTGCAGTTTGCCACCCATGCAAATTCTTGAGGAACCATTTCCAAAATAAACCAACTTAAAAACCTTACAAGTTGGTATCTGCTACAAGAGTGGTCTGATCTAGCATAGAATTAAAAAAAATCAATTTTGTCATAACGAGAAAAATGATTATTCTGTGCCAAGAGACAGAATATCGTAGAAAAATAAACCTGAAATAGCTACCAAATAATTCAGTGTGGCTTTGAAGGCTGGGGTAATGTGTAGAGGACGAGACCCAAGACAAGAACATTAAACCGCCAAAGAGGAAGTAGGGGCTCAAATCTGAACTCTCTGCCAGATATGGCAACGGAATCGAAAGAATGTATATCGAAATGGGCACTGCAAAATAGACAATTGGCGGCATTAGCTAAATTATCATGGCATCGTTTTAGGCAAAAGCACTTTTGTTGAGAGAGAACCTGATAACATAACGGCAAGAGAAGAAACAACTGCTGATGAAGTCTTCACTAGATTGAGTACTGATATGTTGAACATGAGATTGGTAGCTATGTAAAGCAGTGGAAGCAACGGAGAACCGTCGCAACCTGAAATCAGGGAAATAAATGCAATCGTGAGGAAGAGAGGGGGAGGGGGGGCGGTGTGGGGGAAAACAAACAGCTTTCAAATTTGGTTTGATATAAACAAGCATAACTATCACTTCCAGCTAAATGGACCATGAAGATATCAGACCAAAATTTAACATTTTCAGTTAGAGATTTATTCAGAGCAAGAAACTAAAACCGAAATAATTGATATTTTCCCTTCCCAGACCATCCTTATTTCACTTCGTTCTAAACTTTGCATGGGTGATAACTCAAACCAAAATCATTTATGTCGATCTTTTTCTTCGAAGGCTTGAATGCTACTTGCATCAATTATGTTGATTGACTGTTATCTACTGTGTTAATATTTGGGATGTCACTTTTTATCGTTCAATGCCTAAGCTACATCTTTATAGTATAAAAAAATAACTGGTATGCTAGTTAACCAACAATTTTCACTAAAGCAAACTTAGCATGTCCTTTTCTAATAAAAACAATTTTTTTATTTTTATTTTTTTGCAAAGCTGAATTAAATCAAACTAATAGGTGAAAGAAAATCGTAATTGTTAAGCTTTGCAGTATCTATAGAGAACGAGAATTTGCCTGATGTATTGGTTCCAATGTTAAGAAAGCAGCCAACTCCACTTTTTAGATAAGAAGGTAGTTGGGCAAATGGTATGCCTTTCAAGCCTGATAACAAAGGTAGAAAGAGGAGCACAAAAAGAGCCTACACAACAAACAGAATATTCGTTAGAATTCAAAAGTATGAGAATGTCTCCGACCCCAAATCAAGACCCCCAATCAGAGAGTGATGCAGATGTTCTAAAAATGAACAGCAAAACGTCCTGAATTCTAGTGTCTACAAACACGCTATTCAATCCAGGTTGTTGCAGTACCACAAAGTGATAAATGCAAACTTGGGCTCTTCACTTAATCACCCTAAAATGAACATCTCTTAGACTAACTTATTTACAGTCACGGTTCAAGAGATACATTTTTTCCATTACACGCATTAAAAGCTAATTATGCCAAATTGACATACCCCACCCTATATTGGAGTGCGGGAACTGTATTCAATTAGGTGACAAAGCCACAACTAGACTTTATTTTAACAAAGGTACAAACCTTTTGCGCCCTTTTCAAATAACTTAAACTTTAATGCACTCTGTGTCAAGCCTTCTGGTTATCTTGGCTATCGTCTACACGTTTGCTATATTCCTATTATAAGAAAATCAACTTCCATACCCCCGGCTTATGTTGACCTATTAGATTGGCTTAAACTCTTCCCCCATCCAAGTTAGTGGTCTAACCAAAGTGTCAACACAAAGGTGCGTGGAAAGTGTACAAAAATGGATACCAGTAAAACAAACAAAGCAAAGAAAAGCATTTCACAATCACCTGAAATCCAGATCCAAAAGAATTGACAACAAATATGTCAAGCGACTTGTCCTGCGAATGCAAACAGGCTTAAAGATTCATATGAGTCCAAATCACGTATGAGCAAATATAATGTGTTAGCAAGAAAGCAATTAACAGGTTAACTGATTTCTCGAAAAGAAGAAAAGATGTTGAGGTACCTTAAGGCGAGCAGCAGCGTCAATAAATACGAATTCCTGTTCAAACAGATTAAAAATCAAGGTTTCTCATTCAGCTTATAACAGAGTAGAAACAGACTTATTTCAGGTATCAGCTATTCTGACCTTGATAATGGATGCACCAGCTTGAAAAGCACACGAAGCAATCATTAACGCAGGCCACACAAACTCAACTCCAGATAGCATCTGATCAGCATTAGATCCACTGCAATTATGGGACATAACAAATTATAATGGCCAACGTTACTTCAAGTGGCTAATGCATGAGATATATATAAGTAGAAAGTGATGGGGATGGGGGATGATAATATTGGTCTTCTACTTCTTTCTGTTTAGGTGCAGGAATGATAATTAGGTTTACTTAGAGTTTATTTGTGACAGTCCAGGACTTCCTT
>CM046377.1:42172948-42364852 GCA_025413485.1 Ficus microcarpa | reverse complement strand
ATCTACTTGTTTTCACACTCAGTTTCAAAGAAACTGTCCAGGCCGATGCCCGATGGCGACCAGATTAAGATACCTTGTGATGGCCATGGCAACCCCTGTAGCTACAAGCAAGCAGCCAGCTATCTGACGGACTGTGTATGTTCTTCCTAAAATAAGGACAGAAAAAAACAGCTGCCAGACCAAAAACGTCTGCAAATTAAGTGGATAAACGGTTATATCAACCCCAACATGTTAGAACTTAGAACCAAATACACAAGTTAATCTTTGCACAAGAAGAACGCTCTTTCTTCTACCCATAAGTAAAAAAGAAGGGGGGGGGGGGGGGGGGGGGGGGCGGGGCAGCACAAAAAAATAAAAAAGAAGTACCTGATTCAATATGGGAATGGCCGGTCCAGGCAGCATGGCTGTTGAGGATGCATAAAATATACCACAATTAAACACGATCTCAACTCAATCTGCATTGTTTTAACATTTTTGTAGTAGCTATTTTGCTTCATCATAATCACGAAAAATAAAATTAAATAAAATAAAAAGCCAAAGCATTATTATGCCCAAATCCTATATTATCAAGCACCATTTTCACCAATTAGAATCCAGTAAACCACACCAATATAAGCCAACACAGATGTCCAACGTATATTAACAGAAATTTGTTATCACATACGTAGCTTTACATTATGAAAATTGAAAACCCATTATCCCAAAAAGTCCTAGAACAGTGTTTCTTCTTCTCTAAATAACACTAGAATTTACCTGCGGAAGCCATTCCCAGAGCCACTCCAAGAGCTTCCAAAGCCCCAATGGCCACAAAGAGCTTCTTCGGTTGGTCGATCATTTCGTCAGTAACAACACCGGCATTGTACCTCGAATACAGGATCAGAAAATACACCACCACATACCTGTGCTAACAACAAGTCACACCCATTTCATCAACCCAAAATCGCACCTTTTTCTCGTTCAACGCCCATCACAAAAGTCAAACCCAAATCACTCACCCGAAAGTCGTGACCTGAGCCAAGAAGAACGGGTACTCCTTCATCGGGACGAGCGCGAGCTTGTAGAGCACGCGATTCGCAACGGCGAACGCCACCGTTAGCGCGGAGCAAAGGAGGATTTGCTGCTGAGTGGTCGCGGAGGACGATGACGAAGACGGCGGCGGCGAGTCAGGGCTCGAAGCGTGAGCTCTGAAATCGCGAATAGTCGAGCAGCCATTGACAAGGTTGAGCTTGGGATTGAGCAGGATTCGCGGACTCCCAGTTGGTTTCCAAGAGAGAGGCGCGAAGAAATAGGAATGTGAAAGGAGTGGGGGATTTCCGACGCCGAGAGGTCGGAGCCGGCGAGATGTCGCCGGAGACGGGAAGGGAGAGGACAGCGGCGTTAATATATAGAGGCCCATTTTGATCGGAGAGGAGGAGAGAGAAAGAGAAGGAGGTCAGAGGGTAGGAGAGGGAAACTGGGAGACTTTTGAGGACAAGGGAGATTCGGAAACAAATGATGAGTGTTGGATGGAGATGGGCCATGCATGTTTAAATGACGTTCCTTTTTTTTTTTTTTTTTTGGTCGGCGGTCCGGTGCACGAGTTTCAGTGCAGGAAAAATGAGGGAAACGTGATTGGGAAAGACGAGGGAAACAAGTACAACAGGTAAATTTTCCTTTTGGTATTCCAGTTTAACTTTCACTTTAATTTTGATTAATTATTTTTTAAATCAGTTTTTATTTTTTTTAAAAGTTAACATATATAATTAATTTTTTAAAACTTAATTAATTTTAATTTAAAAATTTTATCTTCAACCGATTAAACAAAAATCTGTTGATAGAATTTTATTTTTAAATTTTTTTTTGACAAAAATAATTAAATATCAATATATCTGAATATGTTATCATAGTATGATTCTAACATATATAAAGGGGCCTGCCAAAAAAAAAAAAAAATTCAAGTTAAAATTTCTTAAGCATACCACGGAAATAAACTCACAATTAAAGTTCAAAGAATATTTTTAGAAGGGACAAGCCTATATTGTTAGGGTAATCATATAAAAATCATTAGATTGAATATAACGAGACTATATTGGATATAATGGTATTATATATAGAAAATTAAAATGTTTATATACCTTAATAAACAGTTCTTGTGATGTAAATTCTTTTATCTTTTTATTTTTATCATATTATGTTGAATGTGAACAGAAATCATAATGAAAACTATTATTTTCACTCTTATTAATATATCACATTACTATAATCTCGTGTTATTATTGATGTAACTTGCTAAAATATCAATTTTTACACTAAAAAAATAGAAAGTTATTTATTTAGATAATTATTAAACGGCATTGAAAATGTTGAGACATACCCTTTTTTGAATTATTTGTTCAAATAGACATGGGCATAACTCAACACAAGGAATATTCGTTTCACAATTTTATAAGCTTGTTTGGTAATCAAAATCATTTCAAATTTAAATGTACTTTTTTATCTTAATTTTTATCTTTTTCTGAAGAAGTTTTTTGTCTTTTCTGAAAAAGTTTTTTGTCTTTTTTGAAAACTCAACAAAAATTACAATTGAAACTTAAAATTTTCAATTCAAACTCATTCATCAAATGGACGTGTATATATACCTTTTATGGTATCAATTTACCGGTTTCAATATTGATGCGTTTAGCTTGCAATGAAATTTGTAAACGTGACCAATGGTCGCTTAAAATTTGAGTTGTTTAATATCATAGTTTGGATCTTAAATTTTAACTTAATTTTTGTCTTTTTCTAAAAAGTTAATATCAGTTTTATTATTCCCAATTACTATTGCAGTTTTATAACTCAAACTTTAAAAGCCCATAACTCTGTATATACAAGTTCAAATGAGATGTTTTTTTTTCCTTTCAAATTGCGTAGAATGTCGAGACGAACGAAACAAGCTCTATATTGATAATTTTTCCAAACACACGTAAATTTTATACACTTTTTAACCGTATCAATTAAAACGACACACTAAACCAAATACACAATTCAATTCAAACCCAAATTTTACAATCTAAATCCTTGGACCAAACACATGCAACTTCAATGTAAATAAAAATTAGAAAAGGGCCAAAAAAAAAAAAAAAGGATGACAATTAATGGGAAACGACAATGAAAGGGGAATTAGAATGACAGAAGACAACAAATGAGATGACGTCAAAAAGTATAATACCGAAAATGAGATGGACAATTCAGAACGCCTATTACCAAGAAACGACAATGAAGCAAACAACAGAAACGGAAGAGCAAGGAAAAATATGAAAACAACAATAAATACCATGAACGATATTTTAGCCAACAGGAACAAAAAAAAAATAAAAAAGAAAAATAAAAAAAAGAAAAACATGAATGACAAAAGATAGTGAAGAGGAAAACGACAACAACAATTAAAATCCAAAACGCCTATTAATAAGAAACGACAATGAAGAAAAGAACAGAACCGGAAGAACGACGAGAACAAAAAATACCAAGTACATAAGCAAAACGATATAATAAATGTGAAAACGACGGTGAAAGAAATAAACGACACGAGGAGGGAAAAACGACAAGAAAAGAAGTAACAACAACGTACGACATTGAGCATACAGCAAATAGTGAATTGCATTTAAAATTAACTTTAAGTCTTGAACAAAAAATTAGATGAATTATAAGAACAAAACTTTGTAACGTACTCTATATATAATTCAATCATCAATTTATTGAAAAACAAAACGAAAACCAATACATCAGTCAAGAAAAGCGGCCAAAATAGTAATATAACTCTACATACACAACACATACACACGCAAACATACCACACAAAGATACGTGAGAGAATGGTATAAATATATAATAAGAACATAAACAATATATACAATTTTTAATCTAAATCTAAATCATAATTGCCTTAAAAATTCTTAATATAAGTATTTTATCACAAGTGGAAAAAAGATTTCAGGTCGATAATATAAAATAGCAGATATATATACGTAAAAATGTTTTTTGTCTTTTTGTTTTGTTTTGTTTTTTTTTTTTGAAATTGAAGATCTCTAATATTTTTTTTTAAGACATGAACTCTACATTTTTATAAGTATGAAACAATTGTTAAAGTATAAATATGTAATAATGTATATAAATGAATTTACCTTCTAGTAAGGCTTCGTTTGATTCATCAGTTTAAGTTGGAAATTTCAAGTTTCAATAGTAATTTTTGTTGACTTTTCAAAAAAAATAAAAAACTTTTTTAGAAAAGATAAAAACTGAGATGAAAATTTTAAGTTGGAACCGATGAACCAAACGAGGCCTAAATGTATAATTGTATTTTTGTATATTTATATTAGCTTTTGAAAGAGTATCGGTGAAGAAGCTTCGAGATGGATCATGCAATTGCCAACTTATTGCCCAAGCAAAGCCAGACTATTAAAATACCGTCTTCTCCCGCCTCCGAAAAAAGCTCCCTCTATTTCTTCCGACTCGTTTTCTCTCGTTTCTCTTCGTCTCTCTCTCTTTCTCTCCAAAAAAATGCCTCGCCGAAGCTCAGGAGGTGCCCATTCCAGTTTTCCTCTCTCTATTTTCCTCGCTCTCCAATCTCCTTCTCTAACTATCTTCGTCACAGTTTTGCAATTTTTCCCTTTTTCTCGTTTCCGATTTCATTTTTGTTATTGTTTGACTTCGTAGAAATGAATCATGGGTAGATTTAGGGTTTTCTGATTTTTTTTTCTTTTATTTATTTTGAAAAATTGGAGCTTTAATTTGTTGAAATGGTCATTGATTGGAATTTGGAATTCTATAATATTTCTATTATCTGATAGGAATAAATTTCGAAGCCAGAGTCTTTAGTCTTTTTTCTTGTTTATTTGATTCTATTGACAGATTTAATCTTCGATTTTTTTCCAGGAAGATCAGCTTCTCGTCCTGCTTCCAGAGCCCCTTTGCGCAATCCTCCCCAACCAGGTTACTATTTTTTTAATATACATTTGTATATGTGTCTGTGTGTATCTATGTATGTATAACTGCTTGTTCATATGAAATTATCAGGAGCTTCTGCATTTTATACATGGCAATTCTTGCCGTGGAGGTTGTTTCCTTGTCTTGGCTAGTTTTTAAAAAAAAAAAAAAAAAAAAGGTGGTATACATCATGAAAAGTAGTAAAACAAAAGTTGTTGCCTTGTTCTAGTCGGTCAACAAAAAAAAAAAAAAAAGTTCTATGAAAAGTATTTAAAATGTAAGTTATGTTGGCAAGGGTTATTGACAGAATGAAGTTGGTGAATTTTTTTTTAATTAAATAATGTTACGGAGATAGCTGTTTTGCTGTCTCACTAGTTTCTTTCGGTATGTGTTATAACGGGATGCAGTTGCTTTTTAAGTTCGGTTTGATAGAACCTTTACCATGGAAGTAAGTAAAGTAGGTGGTTTAAATTTGGTTTCGGATGGTGCAATGATTGCCTCTAGACATTTTCATTAAATTTACAATGTGATGTGACTGCTAGTTCCTTGTGTTTGATTGTTAAAATTATCTGATTGGTGTCTGCAGTTGCTCGTGCGCCTCCACCAGCGCCCGTACAGAGCAGTAATGGATCCGTAATGGGTGGACTTGGTGCCACCATTGCCGATGGTGAAGTTCTAATCTTTGCATGATGGTGTCAACGGGATCACATAAATGTACATATTTTGACCGCCATCTCTGTTGTTTTGTTGGTGCGCAGGCTTGGCTTTTGGTACTGGCAGTGCAGTGGCACACCGTGCTGTGGATGCCATGTTGGGTCCTCGTGTCATCCAACATGAGACTGTTGCTTCGCCTGCCCCTGCCGCTGCTTCCGCTCCGAGCTTGACCAGCTCTGAGACACGCAATGCGTGTGGTAACCATTCCAAGGCCTTGCAAGATGTAAGTTTCTCGTATCAATGTTTTGGGATATCGTTTAGTTGATGTGCATGCAGTTGACCAGATTATATCTTATTGTATGGACCAACATTTGATAATGATCTGTTTCGATTTGTACTAGGAGATATATCTTTTTTACACTTATTTTCGCCATCCCGTTTTCTGTGGTCCAAATCTTGAAGATCTGGGATGCCTTCTTAGGCATTTCCTTGACCAATATGTAATCTATAATACTATACGCAGAGAATTGTTAGATAATGAGTTGTGCTTCATCATTTTTTTCTCTTCTCCGGTCCGGTTTGTTAGTCCTCATTCTTACCATGGATTTGCTTATTTTTTTTCCATAAAATATCATTGATGTTTTGCCTCTTTTTGTGTGGCCATGGCCATTAGTTTCTTCGTTTTTCTATTCAATATTTATCGTTCATTGAGAAAAATTGGTTTCTCATATTGCAGTGCCTGAACAACTACGGAAGCGACATCAGCAAGTGCCAATTCTATATGGACATGCTGCAAGAATGCCGCAGAAACTCGGGAACCTTGAGTGCTTAAAATTGATTATGGGAAAGCATTTCCCAAATTGAAAAGTCTTTTTTAATAAAATGCTTAGTCAGTGTAGCTTGCTTCCTCTAACTTGTTAAGTTGCGTTAACTGAGTTTTCAAGAACTAGCATCTGATGTTTATGAAGAGTTATAACTCGGCTTTTGTACTTGATTATTCGGTTATTCAATGTCAAAGCATCTGATGTTTAGTTCCACGGTTCGTGGGGTGTTTTTTTTTTTTTTTTTTTGGGTGTCCATACACCAAGAAAACCAATAGGATAGCTTTTTCTTCAGTTCTCTCTTCCCCTGGGCCAACTGATATCAGCACAACATTGCTTTTGCCCCACTAATTTGTTTAGTTTTAAATTCAAAAAAAAAAAAAAAGATCTTAAATCGCTCTTGAGATCGTAGTGTGTGAAAAGAACTTTGAGAGATGAGATTTCTTTCAGATAATGAAAAGAACGTTTGAGAGAGGAGGAGAATTCTTGAAAACATTGAAAGATACCTTAACAGTATTGAATGGCTTTCAACAACTAATTTATATTGTCCACAGTTATGACAGAAATAAGGATACATATAAAATATTTACAATGCCATAGAAATCGTGAGCTCTTTGTACATTATAAAAGACCAATACTCATATTTAAGATTCCAATAGTTGAAAAAGAAGCTCCTACTGGAAGTGAAAAATAAGAACTTAAAAGGTCCAATTGGTTCTAGGTTGCATCTGAATTTTCTTAAAATGTTGTGTTTTAATTAGTTTCAAGTTGACTTGTATATTCAAATTGAAATTGTATTTAGATAATTTTGGTTAAGTTAATATTTAAATAGTTTAAAAGTAGAAAGAAAAATGAGTGTGGTATGAATTTTTAGAAAAGAAAGCGAAAAACTTAAATTTGAATTTAAATTGAATTTTTGTAAATGTTAAACTATTTGGTTTTGCTATCAATCAAACACATTTTCTTTAAATGTAAGAAAATACAAATTCAAATAACGGCTCTAACTATCATAAAATCATAAGTTTATAACAAAATTACACTGAGATAACAAGTTCAGAAAATCACATATCATCTTCTGATAAAGTGAGTCTTTTGACCTGTACTTTTTTTTTTGTTTTGTTATGTTCTCCCCCCCCCCCTCTCAAAATCTCTAGATCTGTTTAGTGAATGAGTTTAAGTTGAAAAAATACAATTTAAGTTAAAAATTTTTATTGCCCCCCTCTCAAAATCTCTGGATCTGTTTAGTGAATGAGTTTAAGTTGAAAAAGTACAATTTAAGTTGAAAATTTTTATTGACTTTTCAGAAAAAAAAAAAAAAAAACTTTTTCAGAAAAAAACAAAAACTGAAATAAAAAAATACAGTTTGAGTTAAATTACCAAACGAAACCCCTATCTTTAACCAGTGAGGCACTGTTAGAAATTTAAAAGTCAATGGTGGTTGTTTTGCTGAAGACCAGGTGACTAAAAAGCATGATGCAGGCAATAATGCTGTGATTCCTTCTGATCAAAAGTAATTTAAAAAAAAAAAAAAAAAAAAAAAACTCGCTTTCGATCTCTATAATAGAGAGTCGGAACCACGTGGTTCTTTTGTGAGCAAAAAGAAGAAAAGAAGTCGTTTCTCAGTGAAAACCGAGGAAAGTAGGGGAAGAAACTTTTCTTAGACGGGGGTTAGATTAATTAACATAATTTCAACAAAATGGGTTATGTTAGATTAATTTATAAATTCAGAAGATAAAATGAGAAGTTCAAAAGTTACAAAGTGAAGATGATTATACCTTCTCACGGTTAAACTCAGAAATCGCGAAAATCGCTGCCTCATTCGCCTTTGGATCATTTGTCAACAATCTCATATGTCCACCGAGTGAAGGAGTAAGCTGCCTAGCTTTCCAGTTACCAGCAAAAGAAAAAGCCCTAAATTAATGAACAAATAATAATATAGAACAAATGAAATTTTTAAAATCATAATAAAAGAAACAAATAAAAATACATGACATATATATATATATATATATCTCTCTCTCTCATATCCACTTCCAATCACAACATATATACATCATGAAATAAATATATATTTCCAAATTATATTTATATTTCCAAATTAAGAGGAAGAGATTTAGGGCTGATGATTGAGATTTAGGGCTAATTAATCATCAACCAATATTCCCAGAGACATTTGTACAAACACGGAAAGAATATTAAGGAAAATTGAAGAAGAAAGTAAACATGAATGTGGAAGGAATGTTAACAAAAATTGAAGAAGAAGAAAAAAAAACATCATGAATATGGAACGAATAATAACACAAATTGAAGCGAAAAAAACACGAATGTGGAAGGAATAATGACAAAAATTGAAGAGAAAAAAACATGAATATGGAAGGAATCCTAATCCTAACAATACTTAAAGAGCGGGTTCTGAGATGTCCGGCTTATTCTAGGTTATCCAAAATAGTGCCTATAAGTTTAATTAAAGGCTCTATTATATGTGCTGTATCATGTTTTATTATTGCAACTGCTCATTAAAGGGAGTAACCGTTTGGTATTAATGATTTATTAATGATTTAGCTTCCGTTTGGTATTTAAGTTTAATTCCAATTAAATTGTACTTTTTCTTTTTAATTTTTATACTTTTCTAAAAATTTCACAAAATTTATAACAAATTTTTGAAAAGTTAATCAACTCTAACCTAAAAATTTAATTTTCAACTAACTTACCAAATAGAGACTTATTGTTCAATCCTGATACTTTTATATATCTTTTATTCTGTTTATGCACGTGCATGGTTTTTGATATTGACAATACTGTGGCACATATGGCTGTAGATTACATGTTGCATCCTTGAGTCATCTAATGTAAGGCTTAGCCTCCGATTGGTATTCAAGTTTAACTCCAATTAAATTCTACTTTTTCATCTTAAATTTTTTCCTTTTTTTGAAAAGTTAACAAAATTTATAACTAATTTTCAAAAAATCAACCAATTCTAATTTAAAATTTTAATCTTTAACTAACTTACTAAACAGAAGCTTACTTTTTTTCATCTTATTACTTCCGCTCTTATCATATCCTACTTTGAGAGCCTTGATATGATCAAATTATATCTAGATAACATTTGATAATTTGATCTGTTATTTCAACATTTGGGACTTTGCCCTTGCATTATTCACTAGAAAACATCTCTATTTTACCCTCCTCTCCATCCTATATTTTGTGAATTCAAACCATGAGGATTAGCAACCAATATATCTATTACATATTAGTACATACGAGTTTAATACCCGTGCGATGCACGGGAAAGAAAAAATAAATAAAAAAAACTGAGCATTATTTATTGAGTTAAATATTGAAATTATATTTATTTATTGTTATATTTATGTAATGTTAATTTTTTATAATCTATACAAAACTGCTGAATTCCATACAATTTCGTATGGATAAGTAGAAAATTTTGGCTTCAGAATTTACTTATTGCTCATATATAATAAGTTATGAAAATATTATTCTGTAAACTTTATTTTTTTTTTTTTATGAAAACCTATATTTATTTGATTAAATTATGAATAAATTATGCTTAATTATGGCATCCGAATTTATCAAAAAAAAAAAATCAAACTTGACTGATGAAAAAATCTAATTTACCAAATTGTTAACTAACGGTACTTTTATTTTTTATTTTTAGAAAACATCCATTTTTTTTTTATAGGTTTAGTATATTTGATAAGAATTTAGATTAACTCAATTAAATCATAAATAAATTAACTTATACTAATTAACCAGTAAATATGCTATAAGGGAAACAAATTTATTCATACAAATAAAAATTATCAAATTACATAATAAAAAACTTAAATCATACAATGAAATTATAATGATTTCTAGTCATAAAACTATTTAAATACATAAATCTTTCTAACAAATTCAAATATTACAACAATATAACCAGAAAAAAAAAAAAAATAGAAAGGGTCCCCGGGTAATAGCCAGAAAAAAAAAAAACATAAAAGAAAAACTAAAGGAAAATGAATTAAAGTATATAACAACAACTTAAATAGAAATAATAATCAGAAAAAAAAAAGATCAAAAAAAAAAAATCCGCAGTACATTTTGTTCTATAAATACTAATCCAAAGACATAACCAATATATAAATATACATAAATATATTCACTACAAAAAAACAGCATCAAAATTTTTTTAAATAATTTAAAATGTGCTCAGATCTCATTTTCTAAATGATAGCCATTATACAATTCAACATTATCTATCACAGCTACCAAGTATGATGCTTGGAATGTGTCCCAAAAAAAAAAAAGGATAAAAAAAGGGGCCAAATGTTAGAAACGTTTTTATCAAACAGAGAACATAAATAGTATAGGGAAAATAATTTTTATAGATTAAAAAGATAAAAAAGTTCTAAAATATTACAATAATATAAAAGAAGCATTATATAGTGAATACTATTATTGGATAACAAAAACAAACTGAATACAGCCTTCCAAACACCAACGGCAACCATGAAGATAGTCAAACAGTATATGTAATCAATAATATAGCATTCAGCAACATATACCAAATTAAAGGAAAAATCTGATATATGTGTTATTGTATGGTTAAATAGAGATCATCATAGCTTATAAAAATTGTAATCTAAAAGTTTTTCTTAAAAATATTTACACCAAGAAATTTCAGAAACCAGAATAGGAGAAACGGAAGGGGAAAAAATGAGGAAAAGAACACTACAGAAAACAACCAACTCACCATATAAAACGGGAAACCAAAAAAAAAAAGAACAAAAAAAAAAAAGAGAGAGACAGGAAAACAGAAGGGTATAAAAACGGCAAAGGGAAAAAAATTTAATCTATTCACAATATTATGACCATAATAAGAAATATATTCACAGAAGAATGAAACCAATGGAAAGCCAAAAAAACAAACTACTAACAATATATAAAATAAAAACAGCAATCAAGACTAATTAAAAGCCTTAAATAAACATAATAGTACCTGGATAACAAAAGCAAGCAGCTTTAGACAGAAGTTAATTAACGCTCAAAACAGAACACTTCAGAGGAGAGAATATCAGAGATGTATTAATGGTGGAGGAAATGGAGGAACTTTGGACAGAAGCTAATTAAGGTTCAAAAGAGAACACTTGAGAGGAGAAAATATCAGAAATGCATTAACGGTGGAGGAAATGGGTGAAGCAGTAAATGAATAGATTTTGTTTACAAAAGAAGACAATGCAAGTAAAAAGAGTTGGTGGAACAGAGTGAGAAATCGTTTGGAAAGAACAGATAAAAAAAAATTTCACATTAATTAATCGCATTAATGATAGAAAGACAGCCGAAAAAAAAGTTCAATCAAAATAATAATGAACAGTAATCTACAGAACCCTAACAAATCACATAATTACAATGAAATAAAGAAAAAAAAAGATAATATGAAAGCATTAAATATAAAAGACAGCACGTAAAAACTGTAATCATTAGCATATAACTAAACAACTGAAAAATTTTAAGAAATCGTTCGAATCTAACTATATCATCAAAAACCACAATTAGTAAACTTTTCACCAAACACTTAAAACAGACAAAAAATTAATGATAATAAGACATCACAAACACTAAACAAATCATACCAAAATTGCAAACAAAATCAGGAAAGCGAAGGAAATCAACAATATATTACCCGGGGAGGAAAAAAAGCTAAAAACTACAGATTTACAAATCAGGAGACAAAAAATCCTCAATGTTCCTTTGCAAATATCCATTTGTCCATTTTCGCAGCATTATCATCCAAATCTGCAAATACCATTCAAAAAACAAAATGAACAAAAAGAAAAAATGCCAAACAATACCCAAATTAAACAAACCGAAAAAACAAAAAAATCAACATACCCAATATTTTGTTAACGTTTTTTACCCTGCCTTTGTATCGAAGAATCACAAAAATATATCAAAAATTGCTTGTAATAAAAAAAGCCAAAAACGTTTCAACAATATACTACAATGTACAAATTCAACATGCAGAACATTTCGTCCAACCAAAAAAAAAAAAAAAAAAAAAAGGACAGAAGAGAAGACCATCATTCAAAAAGTAGACGTTTCAACAATACATTACAATGTACAGATTCAACATGCAGAACATTTCCTCCACAAAAAAAAAAAAAAAAAAAAAGACAGAAGAGAAGACCATTACTAAAAAAGTAGACGTCGGAAATAGGGGGAAAAAAATCAAAAATCAAAACCAACCATTCGGAAAAAATGAAACCAAAAAAACCCACAGAAAAAATCATTCAAAAGTTTACCCCTTTGCCTCCGAAAAAAAAAAAAATTTTTCTCAGAAATTAGGGTTCGAACATAGAAGAAAAAGGGAAGAGGAAAACTTATCATTCCAAAAAAATGAAATAAAAAAAAAACCCAGTAGACAAAATCATCTGAAAGTTTCCGAAGCCAAAAAAATTTCGACGAAAAAAAAATTTTCTCAGAAATTAGGGTTCGGATATAGAAGAAAAAGGGAAGAGGGGAACTTACCATTCCAAAAAAATGAAATAAAAAAAAAACCCAGTAGACAAAATCATCCGAAACTTTCCCAAGCCAAAAAAATTTCGACGAAAAAAAAAAAAACCAACAACAATGAGGTAAAAGTAAACTTCCAACTCTAGAAAAAAAAAAACAACAACCAACCGAAAATGACCATCATGAATGCAAACCAAACCCAACAAAAAGAGAAGAACCCGCCAAGACCGCACCACACCTCGAAAATCTAGAATTTCATCACCAAAATTTCAAACAAAAACATAAGAGAGAGAAAGCCAAAAGAGTAGAGAGAGAGAGAGAGAGAGAGGCGAAATATATTTAGAGAGAAAATGAAGCATTATAATCGACGGTGAAAGGTAGAAGAAAAAGAAGAAAAGAAGGATTTCAAGATTGAAACTTCGAAAAAGGAGACGGAGAGAGAGAAAACGGCTGAGAAACACAAAAGCAGAGGAAAAGAATAGAGAGAGAAAGTAAAAACATTGAAGGGGCGGCTGAAGGAGGAAGAAGAAAGGGAAATAGGGTTTCGGGGGCATTTTTGTCCGTTCACTATAGAAACAGTGACTGGCAGTGTATAAAGCAAGGGCTATTCGGTCCACACGGTATTTTGAGGGCAAAACCGCCCATTCACTGTGGTGTCTTCATCAGCAGGCAAAATTATAAGGGCGAAAAAGTAAATGCACTGTGTGGGACTGTACATTACTGTTCATACACCTGCGAAATGAAAGGAGAAGGAAGAAAAAACACTATTTGTTACTGTTCAAAGAACAGTAAAATACCTTTCTCTTTTAGTATATAGTAATAATGTATAGGATTATTATATCATATACTTTTACTTCGTCATTCGCTTCTACTCTTTTCTCTTCTCTGGCCTATTTGTTAGCCCTGATTCTTACAATGAATGTGCTCACTCTTTATGTAGATCCTCAAATTTTCTTACCTTTTTGTTTATTTTCATTTTTATTTTGAACTTTGACATGACCATTAGTTTCTCTGGTTTTCTATTGATCATTAATTGAGAAAAAAATCGGTTGGTCATAATATTGCAATGCCTGAACAACAATGTAAGCAACATCAACGAGTGTCAATTCTTCATGGACATGCTGTTTGGTAGGAAAGAAAAGCAGAAGAAAGGGATTAGAATATCTCCTTGAATTTCTTCAAAACGCTCAATTTTGATCTCTAAGAGGTTATTGGAGTAATTTTTATAAACCATACATCATAAGATAAAGTACTTCTTCCTCCTTTCTCGTTTTGTTCACCAAGATGATCTATCACGCCTTTCTTCCTTTTTATTTTCTCTCGTTCCGTAAGTGTAAAACTATTCCAGAAAACAGCTTAGATTCTCTAGTTCTCCTTCAATCCAAACAAAAATAGAGTGTACCTGAGATTCCCATTGTAGAAATCCATTGTAGTTGTATTCAGCCAACAAAGCAGGAAGTAAAGGAACAAGGAAACGTTGAATCTACTGACAAGGTATCAGGTATCGTGTAAGATATGATTTACCACACATAATGATTCAAGCAACGAATCCAGCACATTATATTCCTTTTGTTTAAAAGGAAAATATATATATACATATATACACACAAAAATACAAAAAAGACACAGCATGGATCCTACACCATTCCTTTGAAGAGAAAGAACAAACAACTAAAAAAAAAAGGACCAATTTTTTTTGTGTTTATTGTTCACTAGGGACGGCAATCTTACTCCTAAATACGAATAAGACGAAAATAGGGGATATCTATGAGTGGGGATAAGTACAAGTACTATACTTGTGGTTTATCTACTTGATTTGGAGTTTTTGAGATATTTTTATTGGAGTTAAAGTTGGCATTTTGAATTATACGTTTAGTTGAGAATGAACTTTGGAGTTAAAAAAATTATAAAAAAACTTAAAATGTATTTGAAAAAAAAAAAACTATGAACTTTGTTTCGTTACTCTTGTTATGTTAGAAAATATGACGCATAAATAATGAACAAGTTCATTATATGAAAAATTACTACAACCGGAATTCAATCTTAACTCGAATGTAATAACACGAAGATGAAGAGCGTCGAGGCATGTGTAACACACGCTTTGCTTAAAACAGATTCGTCCCCTTCGGTAAGTGCATGAGGTTTCAATGGACGTCTATCTCTCAGGATACAATGACAAGTAATGGTAATCTAGCACGATCAAAAACTACTTCTAGTGAACTTGAAACCAAAGCCTTCTTTCTATCACCAAAAAATAGCAAAAACCGACTACAAAGAAAAATGCCCAAGAACAAAGAATATCAAGAGGGAAAGTGCACTTGTGTTGTGTGTTCAAGTGTGTAACATTTTTGTGGAGGCCTCCTTTTATAGGCTTCAAAAAGAGGTGCTACTACAAACTTGGATTAATGAGATTTTAATCCAAAATTAACTTGGGATTAATGTGAATTACACCTTAGGTCTTCAGATTAATCCCGGATTAATCATGCATACTAAAGCCCTGGAATAAATTAGGATTTCTGACATTCGCGCTGCCCACGTTGTGCAGGCGCACACATTGTGTGTTCGAGGAGGTGTTACAAACTTGGATTAATGAGATTTTAATTAACCTGGGATTAATGTGAATTATGCCTTAAGTATTCAAATTAATGCTTTGATTATGCACTAATACTGCGCACACATTGTGTGTTCAAGGAGGTGTTACAAACTTGGATTAATGATACTTTAATCCAAAATTAACTTGGGATTAATGTGAATTATGCCTTAGGTATTCAGATTAATTATTTGATTATGCACTAATGCTCATTTTAAAAATGTACACTAAATCCCTAGAATAAATTCGGATTTCCAACATTCACGTTGCTCACATCGTGCAGGTTCACACATTGGGCCCCTAACCTACCAGGGCGGTGATATGCAACCCCCCCCCCCCAACGCATAAGAAAGCCTCTTGGGTACACTATCTTAACGAAGTCCACAAGTGTAAATTCTTATAAAGTTTATTCTTTAGCCTAAGCAACGTGGTACTCTATATCTATAAATAATTTTTCCAACAAAAAACTATTCTAATGGGCACACTTTGAGTATCAATTTCTCATTTACTTGATTACCATTTTGAGCGTATGAATATACGATTTCAATCTATTTGCAAAAGAGAATGCAAATCTCCCAAAATCCGTTTCTTGTACTAAGCAGGTTTCTCTCAAATATGGACCTCCAAATGGTTCAAAACCCATTTTTTAACACACCATACTATCAATAAAAAATAAATATTATTTTGACTTGAAATATTAAAAAAAAAAGTTATGGATTGTTAAATTTTGAGTTTTTAAAAAAAGAGTTGGAGATATCAATGATAAAAATAGATTTACTTTTAGAGAAAGAAAAAAAATATAAAATTTTGATTGAAATGGACTAACCAAACATAAAATGTCCCGAATTGAGGGCAATAAGCTCCCCCAATCCCAATTTAAACTATATATAACGATATATTATGCTTCTTTTTAAAGGGATTAGGTAGTTTTTGTTCTTATGTTGATCTTTAGGAATCTAATTTTGAGGTTTGGTTTCATTTTTGTATTCAAGAAACATTATTGGTTATCTTGTTGAATTTTATGTTGGAAGTCAAAAAATTTGCTTTAAATTTTGTTAATGCTTCAAGATTCTTTTTAACTCTTTATGGATAAATAATAGAGTAAGTATATTGTATATTCTTTTGAAATTCTAATTCTTTAGATACTAATCTAAATTAATTAAGTAGGGAAACATATATAAAAATAAAAAATGAATAAGACAACATATTCCTCTCATCTATTTTAGTTGCCTTCCTAACAATTCGATCATAAAAAGAGAAGAAGTGCAAAAAAGATGGTAAGATAACATACTCGTCTCATCCCATCTCATTGTCATCATAATAGTTTGGTCGGTAAAATTGGTAAGATAATATACTCGTTACATTCCGTCTCATTGTCATCATAATAGTTTAGTCGGTAAAGTGGACGAATGAATTAAAGGAAAATGTTTTGTTTTCGGAAAAAAAAAAAAAAAAAAAAAGTTTTACGTACCGACACGCTGACACGGTAGTCTCGTACCTTAAAATGAAGCAGAGGAACATCCTCGGACCAATGATATTTTCCGAGACAGAAAGTGGACCAACCCAGGTCTTCTTAAATTACGCACACACACAAACAAATGCACACGTGACACATATATATTATTTTTTAATTATTGATTTTCGTTTGTTGCTGTAAACGTCTTCTCCAAAAGGACCAAAACATTCCAGTCTTCCAATCTGTTGATCATTGAAAAAGGTTGAAACTTGCAGATTGACTCCGTCATAGAACCTCAGTGGTCAAAAATTGCCGAACCACCTTACAAACTTGCTCCGGCGCTGCAGGAAATTATTACCCTCCATTAGGTAAAGGTTTTTTTTTTTTTTTTTTTTTTGGACTCATGGTCGCCTCCTTCCTTCCCCTTTCTCCGAGCTTATAAGGAAACGAAAGTACCAAACAAACTAGAAAACAAACCCAATTCGTGATATATTAATATATATATATATATATATATGAATATATGTGTTTGTTTGGGAAACTGAGATGAGACAAGAAAAGAAGCTAGTTTGGGAGCAGAACATACATTGAATGATGGGCTGGGGAGTTCTTCTCACGATTCTATCAAAACTACTCACTGTTTTTTCTTGGTATGTGCTCATCTTCGTTTCGTTTTTATGTCTTTCTCTTTCATTTTCTTTCAAAACCCTTCTCTCTCTCTCTCTCTCTCTCTCTCTCTCTCCCCTTTAATTTTCATTTAAATTATGCTGAACTGCTTTGATTAAGTGTGTTTTTTTTTCCTCAAATTTTTGTAGGCCTTCATTTGCTTTGATATATCCCTTGTAAGTGCAAGCTCTTCTCTCTCTTATGGTTTTTTCTGAAATGTTTATCTTGCTTACTGAGAAGATGTAATTATTTTCCTTTTTTTTTTTTTTTTTTCTTTTTTCTTTTCTGCGTATTTTTTACTTTCTATAGATTTCTTCAATTCATTGTCGTTTTTGCAGGTATGTTTCAGTTCTAGCAATAGAGAGTGATTCCCAATCCAGAAATCAGCAATGCCTTACTTACTGGGTTTTGTTTGCTTTGCTTAAAATGTCGGAAACCGGGCTTGTGAAGCTTCTGAAATGGTGATTTCAGGTTTTTGAATACATGCTTTACTAAAAAAGTGAACCGAGAAGAAAGGATTAAATCTAGTTCATTCTGTATTTAACATGTTTTCAGGACTAATAAATGTACGAACTACAACAACTCGTTTGTCGATGTGATTCACTAATTATAAGCTATCTTTCTTATGGAACTAGCACTCCTTTTAATTTTACCTTGTCTATCTGAGAAATTGTGTTTTCATAGACTGAATTTTCTTGCATATGCAAAGCATCGTACCGTAGTGAATGCATGAAAATGTAGTTGAGTAGAATTTTGATTCTAAGTGTTTTGTGAAGAAAATTTCCGAATTTTCTTTCATTCTGATCATTTGGGGTTTCATTTTCCAGATTCCAGGTTGATTCATAAAGATTTTACTCGAGAAAAACCTTAGCTTAGCATGTTATAATGCAATTTGAAAAGGGGTCATGGTTGAAAGAAAAACAAGATACTTTTGGTTAGCATGTTACTTATAACTTCTGATCAACTAAACAAGTTCATGTGTATATGTGTCATTTTTTGCGATTCAAGTTTTATTTCATATTTCTGCATTAATGTATTTCTCTTGATCTTTTTGCCTGTTTTTATGACAGGCTTCCATTTTGGCCTTATGCAAAAGGTGTCATCACTATTTTGCTAGTGATACGGTGCTTCACCGGTGCTTGTTATGTCTACAATCACTTTGTCAGACCGTACGTTTTAGAGATTTTGATTGAATGCAAATCAGACCTCTTGTCTGTTGACTCCATTCCAAGTGAAGAAGGTTTCTTCTCAAGCGAACCGGACAACTTTGATATAGTTGACCAAAATATTTCTCAGATTGCCTATGAATCAGACACAGTCATCCCATGTCCGGTACGCTTGTGTTCTTCCCTTTGTGGTGACTATGTAGAAACAACTACACTATTTGTCACGGCATTATATAGGGATGTGAAAACCAAATACTTCAAACACTTAAAGATCTGAGTTCCTCTTATATGTGTTTTTCTCTATTTTTTTCTTTTATATGCGTTAGGTGATCGGAATGGAGTGTGAGCAATTTTTCATACTTGTGTGTGACAGGAAAAGGTTGTGTTCAAATGTGAAACAACAGAGTGCAGTAATACTCGGCCTAGTCTTCCGAGAAGAGTTCAAAAGGAATTCTGTTGTGCTCTCTGTCTGATAAAAGCTTCCAGTGAAAGATGCCTGATAGATCACCTCCAGGGGAAGAAGCACCGTGCCAATGAAGAAGAACTAATGCTCTACAAATCGACCAGAAAGAATGGCAGGTCTCCAATAACGTTCAAGAAAACTGATGGGATTTTGATTGAGAATCTTAACCATCTCGCGGTCAACCTGGAAAACTGCTGGTTTCTGAACTCGGTTACAGGACCAAGAACATCATGTGCATGGGAAAAACCGAAGTCAGGTTGGACAAAATTAAATACTGATGGATCGGTAGACTCAAAAGGTGCTGGTTTTGGTGGTCTACTTCGAGATTCCATTGGGGATCCTATTTGTGCGTTTGTCTCCAAGGCCCCATCAGATGACATTTTCTCAGTCGAACTTTGGGCTATATGGAGGGGCCTTGTTCTTGCCCAGGGGCTTGGTATCAAAGTTATATGGGTTGAATCCGACTCATTAAGTGTTGTAAGGACCATTAATAGAGCCCAATCCTATAATCAGAAGGCTATCATCTTAGCCTGTTTGAACCACATTTGGGAGCTTATAGTGAAATTTGACTACTGTAAGGTATCTCATTCATGGCGTGAAGGTAATGCCGCAGCTGATTATCTTGCGAAGATGAACCTTTCGGAAAATGATGTTGTGTTGTGGCCAGATGATTTTCCTAAAAAACTTTGCAAGATTATCAACGATGATGCCAGAGGCAAGACATATTCTCGGGGTAACTCCTAATTTCCTTGACCTTCCCGAAACCGATTGTTTAATTTTATGGATGCGGTAAAAGCCTCCTAACCATTATTGGTTCTGTTTAGAAATGCTATTTGTACACTCAAAAAGGTAGTATAGAATCAACAGGCAGTGACACTAACAACCTGCCTTCTTAAATGGGAGAGATGAGGTAACTTTTCATTGCAGCATAGGCAATTTTTACTTCTAGAATTACCTTATCAGGCTACTATATCCTTTGTTTCCCCAAGGCAAGGATTTAAACGCACACACGCACACACGCACACACCCACACCCTTAAATAGCCGAACTATTTTCTTTGCTGATTATAAAAAGAGACTTTTCTTTGTTGTATATTTGGAGATTGTCTATATTGTTCCAATGTAAAATGGATCTCTTTCTAGCTCTCTACTGCTTTTCAAGTCACTTTTGGCCTCATGGAAACGTCACTAATTCTGGTCAATCTGCATTGGAATTAATTATCACGTCATTCATAATTGTTAATTTAGATAAATGCTATGTAGCTCATTTCTATGTCCCACTCAAAATCTACTTTTATGTTGACAGGTGTCTGTGCGTCTCGGTTTTTCAAAAATTGAAATGAGGTTAAAACAACTTCAAGTGTTAAATGTTGTACATGTATTAGTTAATATGGCCATTGCCAATTTGCCTAAGAAGTTTCTGGTTTAAATTTGGGAATTAGAGTTGTAGTGTATAAATACAAAATTTGCTACGATTAATAACGACTAATCCATCCTTAATTACACTAATTGATTTCCAAAGGCGTATTTAAATATTCATCCTTTTTTATTATAGTAACTAATTTTCAAAGACAGTTTTAATTGTTCCTCCTATCGTTGGTTACTGAAAAAGACATTTCTTTAGTTCTCCGGTTTAATTTCTCATTCTTGATCAACATAACACGAATTTTAATTTAGTTTAATTTTATGTTATGTTAATCCAGTATTAATTTTTTGTATCATATTGGTGCAATAATCTTTAAATTTAAGTTATTCAAGTACTTTCCCAGGTAGCATACTAGCATTACCTTTGAAGGATTAATTAAATACGTTAAATCATTAGATATTTAATTATCCAATCATTTCATTGAACGAATTGAAATAGACATAAACCAAAATGGCTCCTCAAAAACTGATTGGCATGTCTCAATAATAGTATTTAAATGAGATTAATATAACCAGCAATGTGTTAAAATTGCAAAATTTCAAGGATGGGGATAGTTTGAGGGAGGCTCCAATTCTTTTGAAATGTTATATATAAATGAAACTGAACTATAATGGAGAACCGTTTTGTGTTGCTAAGAATTAATTTCTTTAAGAGAGAGACCAAGGTGTTTCATTTTGGACCGTAGTAACTGTATAATTAAGAGCACAGTTACATGTGATCTAAAACATTAGGACAGATTAAAAATGAGAATGATTTTTTTTTTTTAAACGACGAAAAAAGCGGATTGGCAAATTATTATTAAAAAAAATAAATAAAAAAAAAAAAAACTAACTGCCAGACGCATTTCCATTTGCAAATAGTCGACTGTACAGTTCATAAACAAGTATCAATTCAAAAACTTAGTAAAAAAAATTCTCATATGCCACCTTTTTCTACCCAATTCCCATAACTTTTAGCATAATCTATAGTATCTACATAATCACCGCTTTGATAAACACCCCCCCCAATTTTTCATTTGATCAGCCAAACCCAAATCCTTCGTTGGCCTCGTGAATTGCAAGAAGCAACCTCTCCTCCAGATGTTGTTTAGAAGGATACTCTGGCAGATCCAACTGATTGAAACTGCAAATTAAACAAGGAGGATTACCAACGAGTTTATGCTTTGGTACAAACTGCTCTTCAAAAAGGACCAAAAGGACAAGAAGAGGGCCAGAGAGACCAATTTGACAAAATTCGAGCAAAACACCAGCACATATATATAAATATATATAAAAAAGAGCCATAAATTACCAAGTATGAGCAGAAGGCAAGTGATCAGGACTGCCATATGCCTTGTGTATCTGGAATTTTTGCGAGCCCGAAATTCCTTGAAGTGCACTAAAACCTTCCAGAGGAACCTGAACCAGTGAAAAGAGCATTGTTATGATTTAGAAAACGCCCAAAAAAACTCGATGGCGATTCCATAGTTGACGTATGTTGTAAGTTCACGTATATTGTAAGATAGAAGAATGTTAGAAAACATCACTGGCACCAAGCAACATATGATTAGGCAAGCAATTAAAGATGCTGTGCTTGTGCTTCTGCTAGGCTAAAGTTCCACTTGTAGTTAGATCTCTTCTAATTTGAGAATCATCATTTAAATGCCACTTTGGTGGTGTGTGTGTGTGTGTGTGCGTGTGTGTGTGCGTGCGTGTGTATAAAAAACATGTACAGGACAAAATACCTTGGAGGTGCCTGTGACAAACTGCAAGAGACGAGCCTTATCCTCCTTGCTAAAACCTTGGGCAACCTCCCAAAACCACTGTATAACAGGAGATGCCACACTATATCCGGAATATTCAGTATTTGCCCTCATATCATCCACTGAAATCAATGCAGATTATTTGTCAGGATTCTATCTATGCCAACGATGCGAAACGAAAGAAAAATGAAAGACATTACATTCATGAAAAACAAATTTAAATAAGTTCAGGGAAACTTACAATCAATATCTGGAAGCCCACTGATCAAAAGTTCCAATTCCTTGTCATTGAATATAGACACGAGTTCGCGAGGAATTAATTCATTGAATCCTTCCAAAAAAGCAGTTATTTGAGGACGAATAGCTGTTGTCAACTTATGCTCAGCAACTAAATCAACATATTGGTGTTTATTTTCTTCGGTCACTTTCATGTTGCGTCCACCAGGAATCAATTCATAGTCCGTGACCTTCATCATTAACATTACCAAAATCAGCAATAAGAAATATTCTGCTATGAAAAAAGAATAAAAATTAATTAAAAAAAAAAAAAAGGGTTCAAGATGAAAAGAGGGATGTAATATTACTTCTGTCTTTTCACACAAAATCAGCTTTTCCTCATCAGCATCCATGCTGAAAGTAAGGTCCAGAACATCACTGATATCATTCTGCAAATAAGAGAGAAACGTCAGAATCCCCAATCCACATAAACAGCGACATAAAGAGATACGTAGAGGTAGATAGACATATATAAACATAGAGAGATGATGGTGACGAGCCTACCTCAAGCATCCATTTAAGGTTTTTGAAGAAACCGGGATCAATGGCTTCAATGTCATGATAAGTGACCTTAACTCCCAAAATATGCTTGTAGAAAGATCGAGTAAAATGGACATCCAGGAGCTGCCCATCAAAGAGAGCTTTCCCAACCTGTAGAACATTATGAAAAAATTAAGTTCCGGTCCATAAACAAATAATCCAAAAAATAAGATCAATTAACAACTGTGCTTACCACTCGTCCAACAAACTTGAAATATGAAAGATGCTCAGTTTGGTAGACAGAGTTCGGGTTGGGCTGAAATGTGGAGTCATTGCCCACTGTTGTAAAGAGTAGAGCCCCCTTGTCAAAAATAACTCTCGACAACTGCTGATACCATTCCCTGGTAAGTCCACCGGCATCAATACCTTCCTCTCCTTGAAAGTGGACTGTCAACCTACCCTTCAAATCTTGTTTTGACCGCATGCGTAACTGGTTATATGAATCTTCAAGAATATAAGCTCTTCTTACTGAAATCCTCAAAGGGCTGTGCTGATGATCATGCTGGTGCTTGATTTTTGATCTAAAGTGAGCACGCTTATTGTCAAAATCAATAAAGCGCGGAACCTTCAGCAGTAGGGAGAAAGATTTCTCCAGCAAGCCAGGATTCTGCCGAATGAAAGCATTAAGCAGTTTCCGGTGCTTCTCTGAGAACTTCACAAATGCAATGTGTTTTTCATCAGTTTTCACAGCAGCACCTGAAGCCTTCTGGCCGGTGGATGTGCTGGCATCTTCAATCTCAGAAACCGCAGGAACACTGAAGTCATGACCAGGACCTGGTAGTGCAGGATGTAATTTCTCGCACACAACAAAGAAAGATTCTATATACGGCAAAAGGTTGTGAGTTCCAGCAGGCAGAGGAGGTGTTACACCGGATGGTTTAGATGTTGAAGTTCTATATGAAGTCGAGGCATCCGAGGCAGAATCTGAGTAGCTCTCTATTTTGCTTATGCAAGTGCTTAACTCAAGCCACAAAGGCTCCAGAGCTGTATTTATGTCCCATACCTGAGAAAGAGGAGCACCATGCTCCTTTTCAGTGACAACATGGGAATCTTTCTCTTCATCACTTGGCGAGGAGACAAGAGAGCTTAATGCCTGAAGAACTCTTAAAATTGCAGCTCCATCGGAGGATGTGGTACTGAGGAGTGCTTTCACTGCTTCACCAAACAAGTGCAACTCATCCATAGCAGATTTGGTCAATTTCTGAACAGCTTCTGCCAGCTCAGTAATAAACAGGTTACAATGAGTAGGAGCAATCACCACCAACTTCTTCATGACCTCGGCTACAAGAGCATATGCATTATCTGACAATCTGCGAGGAAAACAAAAAATGATGTAACACCAAATACAAATAAAACCTTTATTTACAACAAAGTGAGGGAAACGAAGAAAAAAACCCACACTTTGCTTTATTTGAAACCATCATAACAATTACATCATTACAAAATAAAATAAATAAAGGATAATGAAGGCATGCAGCATATCTGCTAGAAACAAATCAAAGCACTATCCAATCTTTACCCTTCTCGTGCAAGCAAAGAGCATAGAAGCCGAAGCTCTGGTTGTGGCAAGTTGAGTAGAACAGTCTGAGCTTCACATTCATTCTCTGCCCCAGAAGTTGAGGGTTTGGAAGAATCGACAACCTTAGTCGATTCACCAACACCAGTAGAAGTGCCACCAGATTCTGGATTCATGTCAATATCTGAAGTCAAAAGTTGGGGACCAGATGGATGTTCAGAAGCTGAAGCTCCAGATTTTGCAGATGAACTTGACTTGTTTTCAGCATTATCGATTATGACCTCCACTAAGTTAAGCAACTGAAAAAAAAAAAAAAAATTAAAAGACTCGTGAACAAAAGAAGAAGAAGCTGGAACAAAAGAAGAAGAAGAAGAAGCGTGAACAAAAGACTCGGTGGAGGGGGGAAAAAAATTAAAGCTCCAAAAACTTGCAGCTTTTCACCTGTTCTAGGTGAGATATACTCCTCAAATAAAGAGGCTGATTCAAGAGGTTCAAAAGCAACACAGTGGATATATATCCTTCTCGATGCTCAGTCTTATTCAGTCCACCCTCTTCAACAACCATCACGGCTTTGCCAGCTCTCTTATCAACAGTGTCCTTGGGTTCTTGCTGGACAGGGAAAGGCAGCCGTAGTTGAAGCAAAATCTTCGCCACATACGGATGATTTCGAGCCAAATAGGTCAGTGTTTCTAGCACACGCCGAGACACCAAAGGAGGAACTCCTACAAATAAAAAATAAACATAAAATAAGTCAGGCACACAACACCTAATGTGAAAACAAATTTTAAACGCAGCAATACAGCATACTGGAGGCACTTCCACATTGACTGTAAGATCTGCTTAAGAGTCGAAAAGAACCGAGAATTCCTATCGAATATTGTACGACAACAGGTTTGATAAGACATCAGCTCAGAACGTCTCACAAGTACATTCATGTCAAGTATTCATGTACTGTGTTGTACGCATTATTATATTCAAAATAAACTAATAATTATCATAAAATATAAGTAAATATAGGTTATTAACTTCAGCCTTGTACTTAGTCATGTTTATGCATTCATGTTTATATATTCATGTACAATGTTGCATGTACTATTACACGCAAAATAAGCTAATCAAACTACAAAAAAACATACATATAGTTTGTTCACTCTCACGGCCAGTTCATGCAATGAAACTCCAAAACAAACATTTGTCCATCATGTAAAGAAATAAACTTGGTCTCACCATCAAAGAACTGAGGGCGGGAATACATCACATTAGTTTGGCATGCATAAAGCCGATATGGTGGCTCGGAATCAGCTAAAAGATTTGTAGGCTTCCTTGTATCAAAGATTAGCATGTCCATAAGAATTTTCACAAGAGAAGTTCTAGTATCACCATGAGCACATAAATTCAACAGAAGCCTTTGCAGCTGGCCTTTATACAGTGGCTGCAAAAATTCCAATCATTAGTACTCAAATCATAAGGAAGAATGCATGAAAAATAGACAAATCCTTTCCCACTAAATATAACCTGAACGATGCGAAGCAGCCGAATCATTGCATGCAGAGCTTCGGTATCAACTAAAGGAATTCCATCAGCTTCAACTACCTTAGCTCCCGTTGGCCTACGGGATCCATTGCCCCCAACTCTTTCCAGGCTAAATCCAATACCATCACCTCGTCGAGCAGGCTCACCTCTACGGTTTCTAGGGTATACCCCAAATAGGGTTCGATTGTAACGATGGGCAAATCTTTCACGCAACATGTTTGCCTCTGCAATTAGAGCCGGTGTAAGGTTGGCAAGTATCGCATCAGAAGAAGTTAGAAGCACCTGAACATATTTAAAAAAAAAATGAATTTAAATGACATCTAATTAAAGGAAATTGGGATAACAAACAAAAAAACAGAATCACTAAAAAAAAGGAAAAAGAAGAGGAAAATGTACCTCTTCACGTAACTCTGAAGGGAACGTTGCAATGATAGAGACTGTGTCCATTTCAACGGGTTGACCTTCCAGTTCTTGGGATTGATGTAACCTCTGAGCTTGTTGTTGTGCAAGAACTTCTGCTCGGATATCCGGGGGAAGGGCTGCAAGGAATTCTGGATCAATATCTCCAGCATTTTGTGGTTCAGAATTTGAGGGAGGAGCTGCTTGACTCTGCTGAGCTGAAAGAACTTCAGCTCGCAACTCCTCAGGGAGGGCATCCAAGAAGGCAGGATCAATGGCTCCAGAACCTGCTTCACTGTTCATCTGTTGATCTGTTGCTGGACCATCCTGCTCAGCTTCTCGGCTGGAATTTTCCGAAACTTCAGTCACGCTATGAAGGGCCCCATCTCTTGCACCAACAGTTGAAGAGTTTCCAAACGACACATTTGTTCTTCTTGTACGAGCTGAATGTGGATCACCCAATGGCATCCTGTCTGAAGAACCTTGCCTCTCTCCACCATCATCATGGCCATCAGCACTTCCAATCTCAACATCAAGGCTACGAAGGCTCTCCCCTAAAGTTGCCCCACTCCCGCCACTTTCTTGGCTAATAGCTTCTACATCCCGCACAGCTGCATCATTATGCTCAAATTGCATCTCAACTGATTGCGAATGTGTGCTAGAAACATCTGCTGCCTGTAGAGATCCAGTTGCTGCAGGTCTCACGTCAGCATTTCCGGATGTATCAACAGCATCCGTTGGAGCAGGAACATTTCTGCTTCAGCATTTACATCGTTCTCAACAGAGATTTGAGGCCTTGCACCTGCTTCTGGTTCTTGTAACTCAACTTCAGCTTTGTTTTGCTGCCCCGCTGCTGCTGTATCCTGATCTAAGGTCTTTTCAGGGGTTGGTCGCCTTAACTGGGAAACAAGTAACTCCTCAAGGCCTTGAGGTACTACACCTGCAGTTGATCCACCACCTTGCTGGTTATCATCTATCCACAAGTTCAAGCGGTGTCCATGACGCCCATTTCTCAGTGATCGAAAAACAGCATCAAGTCTTGACGAGGTGTTCTCCAAATTCCTATCAGGTATGGGCATATCACGAGCATTCTCTGAAAAAGTGAGTTTCCAAAATCAGATATTAGCAGATAAAAAAAGGAAAACCATATGTACAAGTCTAAAAGCAAAAGTGTTTGCTTCTCCAAAAAAAAAAAAAAAACAAACAAACAAACAATGGCATGCGTACCATATTGCCTAGAAGGGGCTGGATGCAATGATGGACCAACCAAAAGAGGGTGCCGCGATGGAGCAGCACTCTCACCCGATCTGCCCAAGAGACTGTAAATGGAAGTAGTACGCCCTTGACGTCTGGAACCAAAAACTTCCACAGGCATCACATGGAGTGTTTCATTGGGGAAATTGTGATCTCTACCCAAAACCTCAATATGGTCAAACACATTAATCCCATTGATGCCCTCCTCCAGCCGTAGTATAACTCCATCTTCATCATCCTCGTCATCCTCATCATCGTCATCTAATACTTCCTCGTCAAATTCATCATCGTCAATCTCATGATCATCTTGATCGGTGTCGGGATGAGGCAAGTGATGGGCTTCATCTTCCATATCATTATGCTCCTCATCATCCTCATCTTCATCTTCGTCTACTTCGTCTCCATCATCCCCAGACATCTCTTCATCATCATCATCGTCATCTTCGTCGTCCTCGTCAAGATTTTCTTGCACATGAGGTTGAATTTCAAATGGTATACCCATTGAATCAATGCCATTTTCAAGACCCCTAGTATCCTCAGAAGTTTCGTGCATATAATCATCATCCGCAGCCGGAGCAAAACCTCCATCCAAATCTTGGTCATGTTCCATATCATCTGTCACAGCCTCAGAGCCAGCAAAGGATTGCACATTATTATAAGTCTCAATGTGCTCTGGAGGCATAGAATCATGGAGGGATTGGGGCACTGTATCCATGGATTGGGATGTGTTGCCAACATTGTCTAACGTCTCATGTTGATTCTGGTCAGTATGTTTGGTGGAATTGTCACCCTTCCCCGTGTTGGAATCAGCAGAATGGACATGTTCTTTACTAACCAACTCTAAAGCCTTGATAATACCTGTAACGACTTTGGGCGAGTCGGCATGGTCTAGGTCCAACACCTGGAGAGTTCGAGTCAATGAACCAACCAGACCAACATCTATGAAGGTGGCAGCAGCTTCCGCCGAGATGTAAGAACCAGTAGGCGTGCGAGCAGCTAGAACATCATTAAGCAAATCAATGAAAGCCTGTATATCATTTTTGGGCTGCCTAAAACCATTACCCGTGTCAACAAAGTCATTGAAGATGCAACTGATCTCTGTAAAAACCCTTCTCCTTGCCTCTGAAGAACGAACACAAGATGCCACCAAAAATTGGCTAGCTCTGCTTGCTAATTTGTGCCTCCAATCACCATCTGTTCTCTTTTCCTTTTTGGAACTTCGAGAATACGGAAGGAACTTATGAAGAATGTGAGTAAAGATTCCACCCGTGCACAGAATAGTTAGACCCTTTTGATGGGATCCCCTAGACGTGCCAATTTCAGCATCTCTCCGAAGTAAAACATGAGCAGAGGAAGCATACATCAATAGAATCTCTGTAAGAAGCTTCAGAACAAATACAACCTTTGCAAGAGATGCAGAAGCTTCCTGGCTACTAGTTTTGTTATCTTCAGATGTAGTGGCAATGGCTTTTCCCTTTCCCTTAGCAGCAGCAACATCAATGTCCATGTCCGTTGATGATGGGGTATCAAGGGGCAAATCTCCGGAAACGTCATCTTTCAAAGGAGGTACGTAGGCACATACAAAATCCAAAAGAAGCTCAATAACTTGAACAAAACTCTGAGGATATTTACGGTGAACTTTGGCACTCTTTACATTTGATTCATTAACTTTGCCATGCCCATTCCCGGAAGCCACAGGATTAGTATTACTTAAAGCATTCTTCCCATCAGTCGGCTGTTTTTCTTTCTCGATAGATTTCTCCTTCTCTTTGCTTTTATCTTTGTCACGATCCTTCAGCAGGACAATGTAGGGCCTTTCACCAACCATTTCAACTTGGCAAACAGACTGAGCAGCCCGCATAAATATGACAGGATCACGGGAAATTGCAGAGCTCAAACTTGATAGAAAATTACGGGGAGAAACTCTTCCATTTGAATGTCTGTTAGCAGCAGCCACAAGGCTGTGCCTTATCTCGAATTCCATTGCCTGCTGAAGAGTTTGAGGATCTTCTAGGACATGACGAATGATTGTGGCAGCAACATTGTCAAACCCAGGAAAGAGGCTACTTGTCGGCAATGAAAGCAATAAACGTAAACCCCCAGCATCAAGAAAACTAACGGCAACAGAATGTGTTTTGGTGAGAGTAGAGCATAATTGCAAAACAGCATGCATAGTTTCAGATGGAAGCTGGCTCTTGATACACGAACAAGCAATTTCAATCAGTCTGTTCTGGTCTTTAATTTCTATATGTTTCAAAGACAATCCCAACGCAGACTGCAACCTCTTTTGCTTATCCTCATCAATGCTAATGGAACCCTGCTGCGCACTAATACCATCCCTTTTCAACTGCTCTGCAATTTCAGAATTCAGTTTTTGATCCACCTGCAAAAGCCGGTCGATAGCAAGAAAAGCGGTGGTGACCCACTTTGGTACTTGACATTTCTCCCTGTCTACCAAACCAGAACCGGACTCCCATTTAGAAAGCAAATCTGCAGCAACTCTAACCAGACCACTCTTTGACGCAACTTCACGTGCCACCGCATCATCTTGAAAAATTAAAGCAAGAACATGAAAAAGTGCAGATAGCATGGGCCAATATCCACCATCGGCGACCAGACTACACTCTTTTACTTTGTCAACAATAAAGGTAATGATATTTGACCTATATTGACCTTCGCTTTGGGAACACATCATTGCCAGCAGATCCCGAACTGGAAAAGCCAGAGGTTCCTTCATTTGCAAAAGCTGTGTGCATGTAGATAACAGTTCCTCCACAGGAGGAAGCTGGATTATCTCTTCTTCCAACTGATCAACATTGTCACTTGCGCCAGCTTCCTTATTTTCTGATTCAGAGTTCCCAAGAGACATGGCAAGTGCACGGGCGAGTTCATCATCTTCCTGAGTTTCCTCTGGATGGGAGAACAACCATTCCATAGCCAACTCCACGCTATTTGATCCAACTTGCCTTAAAGCTTCTTCTGCCCTAGACCTGGAAAAGCCCATCTCCACAATTGTCAAAATAGCTGTCTCATTTGGAGGAGGGGCAGTAATACGAGCACTACTGTTGCTACTAACATTTTTCACTTCAACCCCCGAGTAAATGTGCCGAATGATAGAAATCACAGTAGTAATGAAATCATAACTACAATCAATAAATTGTGGATGAGACCAAACTGGTAGCACTGCTTTTAGCACCATGGACTGAAGGACCTTCACAAAAGTCTCCGCATCTCGTGGAAAACGACATCCCCGCTTGTTAAGGGCTGGGTAAGTAAGTGTTTCGTGAAGGGAGACAAAATGAAAGAAGATGTCACCAGGTGGTCCATCAGTTTACCATAGCTAGCTAAAGGACCATAAATCCAAGAATGATCAGTATCTTCCTTTTCATCATGCTTTAGAACCGGATCATCAGTTTCCATTGGAGATGCAGGGGCTCTATTTACTGTGAACAGCAGTTGACTAGTGGCTTCAAATGTGGTCAAAACTGATTGCACAACTCCATGCCCATAAAGGCAATTTAGTAAAACAGGGTTACAAGTATCTGGTCTCTCCAATAGACTGCCGTCAATGAAGTCAATCACCTTACCAAAGTACCGACACTTTGTCGAGATGGACGCCTCAGACCCAGAAGCATTTACATGCCCTCCAAAATTCATATGATCCAAGGCAATGGCAGCAAAAGAGGAAGCCACTGATTTCGAAGAAGGAGAAACATTCGCAATATCATCCCGTCGGCGAGAAGGAAGCAACATCACCTTTCCCAACTCTTGAAACAGATGGGTAATCTGAAAAGAAAGTGATCTCACCATATCACAGCATGAAGTAAAATAGGATCTCTGCTCCTTTCTGCTAAGAGCTCCACTAGAATCCGAAGATCCAGACTGCTGTAACTGATTACCAGCTCCAAACCGCGGATTTGAAGAACCGTCTGTACTCGCTCTTTGTTGAGAACCAGTGGCACGGCCAAGGTCATGATACAGGCTTATAAGGTCAAAAAACTGAGATTCAATACTCCAACCTGATGTCCTCCTTCTCAGTAACGGATCAAGGAACTGCCTAAAGGAGTTAAATCTTTGCTCTTCACTCTCATATGTAGTCATTTCTGACTGTTGTGACTCAACAGGAGAATCAGCACCTTCTTCCTCCGTCTCAGGCTTGGTATCTTCAAGAAGAGCAATCTGCCAAAGAACTTCACGATGGACCCGCCCTATATCTTCAAGGACATCTTTGCTACCGGTTCCAAATTCCGAAAGTAAGGCAGTAACCCAACGGTTGTCTTTTGAGGCAGCAATAAACAAAAGAAATTCAACAAGGAAAAGTGCGGAAAATATTCCACCATCTGCAGTCATCCTGGGATCTAATAAAGATCCTGAAACCAATTCAAATCCAGTCAAAGCTTTCTTCAGATGGTCCTTAAGAGAGGAGCAAAATGCACGGGCAAGTGCAGCAGAGTGATGTTGAGTAAAACCCTTGAAGACCATGGTGCTGTGTAAAGCAATAGACATTCCATCAGATGATTGGACAATACTAGGACGTAATAAAAGCCTCAATAAAGCTTCGATTCCTGACTTCTCAACAAATATTCTGCACGTTTCAGAATTCTCCATCGTTCTGTGAACCAGTACCATCAGATGGAAGATTGATAGCTGAACTAACTGCTCATCACTAATCCCCTCCGTAGCTGAATCTACTGCACTGACCAGACAGCAGTGGCTTTCATTTTCTCTGTCTTCAGAATCCATTTCCATAGCAGTACTTCCATTGACTTTTCCAGATGGCCCTGTACCATTATTGTCAGCAAAAGAAGTCACCTTTTCAATAATTTCAACGATGATATCGACGCCAGTGCTCCTTAGTGAAGAAACATGGCGTAAAAGCTCTTCCACAGCATTTGCCAAAGGAACAATAGCATCATTCATTGCTACAACATACTTCTTGCTGGTGAAAATCTCAACAAGAAAACGAAGTGCAGAACTCTCTTTCACTGCCTCCAAGCCTTTAGCATTTAGACAAATGGCACCGAGACCATTTGGTATACAGGTAAGAGCTTTCGAAGAAGGCAGAATTCCAGCTCCTACTGAAGATAAAAAGGCATCTGGAAGACCCATTTCATGCAAAGAAGAAAAACAAGTTGGATCTTTGTGGATTATTTCACTCATAACAGTCACAGCAGAGTAATATATGTCACCACCAAACTTATCTACATTCCCAAATATCAGAGACAGGGTTGTAGGTAAAGAATTGTCCTGAGAATGTTGAGACCTTGAGTTGGACCCGGGAGCATATGTAGCAGAGCCAAGTGCCTTCAATGAAACTTTGATGAGTCGCTTTTGAGAGTACAACTGGTCATCACCATTTCTCGAGCTTTCGCCACTCGTCATTGAACTATCACCAACCACATCAGATCCAATGACTCTGCGCACCTCTATCTGTAGTCTCTGAGCCAGAAGTTCAACTCCACCCAACTCTTTAAAAAGAGAAACAGCTGAACTGCTGTAATCCATGAGCTTCTGAAGAGTTTTCACCGCAAAACAAACAAGGTGCAAATGCATAGGATCAGAATCCTCCAAAAGTGGTAAGAATGTCGGAACCATGCCAGAACCCCTTATATTACTCCCTGTAGTCGAGGATGAAACCACATGGAGCAAATAAAACTGAAGAAGGGCTTCGACAAAGGCAAGTGAGGATGGATCATTGGAGTTCTTAAGGGATAGGACAGCCTTCTGAAGCACATTCAGGAGTATCATGCGGTTTCCCCCTGCAAAACTGATACTAGATCCGCTCAAAATGCGAGCCCGTTCATGAGATGCTGAATAAGCAGCTAACTGAGCTCCTAAAGCAAGCATAGCAAGTGTTCTAATGTTTCCAGAAACAGCTTCTTCAGAACGTACAATCCTGATCAATTCATTTGTATACTCTGGCTCATTTGCAAAAAAGGACACAAGTTCTTCATGAGCATCACTAGACTGAACGAGAACAATAAATGCAAGAAGGCAAATCCTGCTATACAGTCTGCATATTCTGGGAGAACGGAAAGCACGGGCATATCTGATTCTAGTCAACAATGAAAACCGGAGATCAGGAGGTACCTTAAACTCCTCAATGCACCGTTTCATTAGTGTTATATCATCTTCCTTGTGCAAATGCAGATCAGGTATCTGTATGACCCTTAAATTTGAAGAATTTACATCAGTACTGCTCTCTTCAATGTTTTGGGGATGCCCATGTACCTCAAAATAAAGGGTAGATCCTACTCGGAACTGGGACTTGTCACTATCAACTTGTACGTCTGACGGGAACAAATGCAGCCCATCATCTTGGATAGTCTCGTTTTCCATGACACATGAATATAAACCCAAACCCTCTTCCTTGCTTCCCCATCCTTGTGCTAGAGATAGGAGACAGCTGTTCACTGTACCACAACCAATCAACTTTCCACTTCCATGCAGTTTGGAAGGATTTATTTTTACAAGTGCTGAGAGTGTTTCCAGTGTTGCTATAAGGATGTCGGGATCTGTTGATGCAAGCAGGAGCTTAAAATGCTGAAGAAAAAGGACAAAAAGTTAGACACGTTACAAGCACAAAGGACTAAAATAACAGCACATAAGCTTACAAAGCAATGACTTAAACAAAAAATTCACATTGAAAAACCGTCAAAAATCTAAGAAACAAAAAATAAAAAATAAAAATAAAAATAAAAAACTGGTGACACAACGATAGCATACCTCCAAACCATCAAACGAACTTTTGTTATGGCAGTTCTCTAAAATTATTTGCATTACTCGCAAAATTTGAAGAACTGCATGTTTTGGGAAAGGACTGTCATCTTCCACTATTTTATCTGACAAAAGGAGGTCATTTCTAGAAGCCAAGTATGTCTTGAAATATGTATCAAAATGAAGAAAAAGCGGCCTCCAGTGGTGAAAATTCCCCTGAAAATCAGAGGAACACATAAGTTGAAGAACTAAAGGGTGAGAAATTTCTCACTCAAAAGCAACAAGTACCCACCTTACTATACTCCCAACGGAAACCAGAGAGAGGTATTTGTATATCTTGTAACGGACTCTGTATAACTTTGTCAATAAAGGCTTTGACTTTAGGCGGCTGCAAAACATGAAAAGCAGTCAATGTTATTGCACGTAGAAAAGCAGCCAGACAACACAATTAAAGAAATTGAGTTATCTGATTTTACATACATACGTATATATACACACACAAATCAGTATGTTTTTCTTTAATATATGGATCTTCCAGCAAAGGAGGAACGTGGCCGCCACATGATTTACAGACATTAAAACACATTTTCCTTCTTCAAAATTAACCGCAAAAATGAACACATAAATCTCAGCACACATAAAGATTAAAGAAAAAAAGGGAAATGATCCTGGCCACATGGTTCATTTGTCACTAATTTGGAGTGGCAAAACGTCAAACTGCTTACCGAGATATGCAGTTACAGAAGCACAGAAAATAATTATTATATAAACTAGCTTCATGAGGACTACATGATGAGAACGTCATTTAGGAAATAAAAGCATACGATTATCACGTAAGCTAACAATAATAACTAAACCATTCACCAACTCAATTTTCTAAAAGCAAAGGTTAATACAAAATTCTGTACTCCAACAATGAGTTAAATATGAAAATGAGCACCGCACTTTAAGGCACTTTCAAAAGCAAAAGAAAATCTAAGGCCAGAAAACAGCTTAATACATCTCAAGGACAAGATGTTAACATCATAATATAGAATGAAATGGTTAATCAGGCTGAAATAGCAGTATGGGGTCAAACAAATACAATTAGAGGTAAAAGACATCCAGATACAATAGAAGTAACAATTCAACAAAATTTTAGAATTCAGAGGGAAGTCATATAAATCCTAGCAGAATCAATATTTAGTTTTATATGAGTCAAATTTCATCTGTTCTCCGCCTTAATATTTTCACTTCCCCCAAACCCCACCTCCCCGCCCCCCCAAAAAAAAAAAAAAAAAAACCACACGCCACTGGCCATTTGGTGGGTGGTAAAGCCACCCGTTTTCCTCGACAAACTACAAAGTATTGGGTTCAAATTTGATCCCACCACAGTGGGTAGGGTATGTGACCAATTCATGTCACAAGGGATCCATTGCCACGCAGGGATGCACTGGCTCCCGAGGTCATCTAGATACGCCACCCTCGATCCCTATAATCTTTTTCAATCTTTAGAAAAATATATAAGCAAGCAATTAAAGAAGCAGTAACAGAAATCACACATAAGCCGTCACAAATTATGCAATAATAATCATTTCTCACACACCCATCATTCAAACCACCCTCAGTAACATAGCAATTGCGCAATTGCAACTAACACACAACAAGCACAAAACAAAAATAATAAAGTAAAAAATGAAGATTTGTTCCAGAAAGAAAAGGGCAAAAAAAAGGGTATAAAAGGTAAAAATGAAGACCCGGGTCAACAAAACCTTAGTCCTTGGGGCTTTTCCAAGTCAGTACAGGAGTTGATACAAAACCCTTTAACAAATTTCTACAAACATATCCATGGCATAACACAGAACCAAGTTTCTTTTAAAATATGAAAAAAAAAAAACTCACGGGGTCTGAGTCCAGTCTGAGAGATGGACCGAAACCGCCATCGCCGGAGAGAAGTTGGCGAAGCCGCGAGGGCAAGCTCGATCTTGGGGCTGCCATGGATTCTCAACCCCAGCTTCTCTACTTTTGACTACTGCACCAGAAAATAATAATAATATAATTTCCAGAAATTATAAAAAAAAAATTAAAACAATTTTAATGAAAAATCGAAAGAAGAAAAACAAATTTAAACCTAATCATGGATTAGGCCAAAACCCCCAAAAAGAAAGCTGAACTCTAAACCCACGGAAGAGAAAAACGAAAACTTTGAACGATTAATTGAGGTTAAAAAAAAGGAAGAAGGAAAAATCGATCAAGCTGAACAGAATAGATAGATACACCGAGATATATACACAATATATATAGGTTTATTACCTGAGAGAGGAATGAGAAAAGGTGGGTGGATGCATACACATCCGAAGTTTGGAGGGAGGACTCGAAGGAGAGAGAAATATAAAGGGAAAATTTTTAGAGAGAGAGAGTGAGAGAGAGAGAAGAAAGAAGCGAAGCCCCAAGGCGAAGAGAAAAAGGGGGTGTTGTGGGGTTTGTGAAGGTCGCTGTGTGGGTGTTTATGTTGTGCTGTGAGTATTGTACCAATATAAAATATTAATTCTCATTTTTTTATTTTTTATTATTTTTTTCTGTGGAGTTTTTTTTTTTCTTTTTATGATATATATTTTTGTTTTTATTTTTTTAAGTGGCGTATTCTCTTAAATGTTGGAAAATAAGAAAAAATATGAATTTTAAGAGGGAAAAAAAGAAATAATACATAGACGTGAAATTTAAAAATAGTGAGAAATTTAATAACAATAATATTTCAATAGTGAGAGGCAGAGAGCTGACACACACAAAGTTAATCTAGTGCACTCTCCAGGGCTCTTTGTAAAAAATGGGGAGAGAATTCTTGCTTATGGGCCCATGTTTGTCATTTAAAAAAAAAAAAATTTTGTAAACTTATCATGCATATTTGTATCTGTTTTTATTTCAGCCTTTTTCCCCAATCATCTGATTCTTTTTCTTTTTCTTTTTTATAAAACTGTGTTGATTTTTGTGTCAGTATAACTCCCTCCAAAAAAAATTTTAACAAAAGAAAAACATTTATCCAATACTAAGCATCTCAATGGGGAGATTTAAATTATAAGATAAATAAATACAATGAATTACACCCGTAGGACTGGATGGGATAGTAAAAGAGGGTGGCACTTTTTTTAGTATTTTTCTTTGTTCACCCAGGTTTGATCCCCGTAGAACTCCCGTAAAACCCCCAGTCCAGCTTTAACTGTAGATACATTGAGTTAGTAATATTCTTGATAGTACCTGAGTTGACAACTATAAAAGATTAGGTTATAAGCTCATTTCTTCCTTGTCATTCTTAAAGAAGTAGATTTTACATGTGGAGCTGAAAAAGGGACAATGAAAGGTCATCACCAGAACTTTTATTTTAGTTAGCAAAAAAATAAATATAATGAATCAATTATCGATTGTTTTTAATTTTGTTGATTGATTTAATATCTTCTTATATTGAAATGGATGGGTGGAAAATGGTATTTTCTAAATAAATTTAAAAATATTAATTCAATAATTACGTGGTTCGTGTATCATATAATCAATCATCAATTAACGGATATAATCATTCAATATTAGTCAATAACTTACCAATTAACTACTAATTAATTATGAACAATGAATCAAATTGGAACCCTCCTCCACCCAAGTTCTGTCCTAGCCAATCTTGTCTCAGTCTCATCAACCGTTTTAATCACCACTTACCAATTTTTTAAAAAGAAAAATCGACTTTTTTTTTTTTCAAATAACTGTTGTCTAATTTATTAAAGATCAAACTCATAGCACGGTACTTTACGGTGCTAATGGCACAACATTAAACTGGCAATTATAATCATATTTTAACTGATTTATGTGTATAACCTTTTTTTTTTTAGTTGTATAACTATGTTTTCAAAAGAAACATAAAAAGAATAAATATAATTTAAAAAAGAAAAAAAGAAAAGGAGCAGCTCTATCTATATTTATTTGGCATTATTAAGTGACGGTGATTTGTTCTCTTACATTCCATCGGTCAAACAAGTAACATTAAAAAAATAAATTTATAAATAAAAAAAAATGTGAATCTGCCAAATGAAAAGATACATATTAAGCGTAACATGTGTGTTCAAGATAGATAGATAAACCAGTAATAGTGCGACAATTCGACCAAATGGCATAATACTCTTCAATTTTTCACATTTAAAAGACTCTTTAATCCTGCCGAAGGGACAATACTCTCTCCAAATTAGTATTCAGAATGTGACTTACGAGAAATTTACGAGATAAATTAACGAAAATCTCTAAGTTGCTTTTTTTTCTAGAGATTGTAACTTCATGTTTGGTTTCCCATTTATTTTAAATTAAATTGTAATTTTTTCATCATAATTTTTGTCTTTTTCTGAAAAAGTTTTTTGTCTTTTCTGAAAAATTACTATTGAAACTTAAAATATTAGAGGGTGTTTGTTTTAAAGTTTATTTTAAACTAAATTGTACTTTTTTTATCATGATTTGTGTCTTTTTCTTAAAAAGTTTTTTGTCTTTTCTGAAAAATTACTATTGAAACTTAAAATATTAGAGGGTGTTTGTTTTAAAGTTGTACTTTTTTCATCTGTTTTTTCTGAAAAAGTTTTTTGTCTTTTCTGAAAAATTACTATTGAAACTTAAAAATCATAAACTAAACGCATTCACCAAATACCCCCTTAAACTAAACTCATTCACAAAACACCCCCTTAATAGCTCATACATTTGTACAAGTTACTACTTCTTTAGCAAGCGTTAGGTGTACCAATTGCATTCTAATGTAATCTTTTTTTTTTTTTTTCAGTTTCAAATATTCACAGTTTTGCTAATATAATTTTGCAACTCAAACTGTAAATCTAAATTAAATGACTTTTTTTAAAATTATATAGAATTTCGAGACGAACGAAATAAGCTTTATATTGATATTTTTTTTCGAACACATTTCAACTTTTTACACTTTTTCGTTTCAACTGTTCAAATCCGTATACTAAACACATAACAATTCAACTCAAATCTAGCCAAAAAAACTTAATTCAAACCCCGTACACTTAACGTATTAAAAGATTGTTTCGAGTTATAAAAAAAAAAAAAAAAGTTCCCCGCTGTAGTGTGAATGTTATAACTGCCAAGTATGATTAATTGTTAATTACAATAAATATTTGTATTTAAATTTATTTAAAAAGAAAAAAAAAACTTTGAAGGAAATCTACCTTACTAATATGTAGAATGAATAATAGTTTTTGAATCCATGCCATTTATTTTGTTCTTGATCATCCACCAGAATCACTGTCCAAAGAGTAGATGAACGTTTCATATGTCGATGCTAGATCTACTTTACTCAAATAACGATAATCAGATGGATCGAAATATGAAATCCACCTCCTCACATTAGTTTCAAGTATTTTAAACTAAGGGCAGGTCTGTTTTTAAGTTCATTTTAAATTAAATTATACTTTTTTTATCGTGGTTTTTGTCTTTTTCTAAAAAAGTTTTTTGTATTTTCTAAAAAATTTTTTGTCTTTTCTGAAAAATTACTATTGAAACCTAAAAATTTTAAACTAAACTCGTTCACCAAAGACCCCATAAAATTATACCATATACCAATTTACAAACTATTTCATACCCAATAGGCAATAACCTTTTCGTTTTTTATTTATCAAAGAAAAAAAAAACTTACATTTTTTCATCTCCCATATAAAAAGGGGGAGGCGACTTTGGTACTACCATTAAAAAAAAAAAAGTGTTGTTTTCCTTAATTCTTACACATGGTCTCATGTTCACTGTAAATTTTTTATTTTATATGGCATATTATGTCAGCATTCCGCCAAAAAAAAAAAGATGGAAATTAAGGGGGTGTTTGGTATGTTAGTTTGAGTTGAAATATTTTAGTTGTAATAGTAAATTTTTTTGAATTTTCAGAAAAGACAAAAAACTTTTTGAGAAAAAGATAAAAACAAAAAAAAAAAGTTTGAAATGAGTTGGAATTGGAATGTGATCCAAACTCAATATGTTTAGATCAGTTGAGTGTCAATTACGGACTAAAACCATACGGCTATACTTTTTGGTAGGCGAAATTGTACATCTAATATATCTGTAATAACATTATATATCATTCATATAAAAATATAAGTTTACTTCTAAAATATCTCTAATAGATGTATAATTTCTTTAAAAAAAAGTTTAATTACGACTTTATTTATAAATAAAAGACATATAATCATGACGTGGTTTTTTTTTTTTTTGTGTTTTTTTTTTAACAGAACATTCACGTGGGAATCATTTGCATAACAGTTAAAAAAAAAAAAAAAAAAACAAAGTAAAAAGAGGATGATATATAAAATTGAAAAATTAGGGGCTAACACTAAACATATCGAAGGTCTATGTCTTTTCCTGTCAATTTTGGTCATTTGGCCAAGGAGAGTTCCTTCATAAGAGAGGTAAAGCAATGGAATATTCGGAGATTCACATCGCATTGTACTCACCGAGAGCTTTTCTTTCCTTCTTTTTCCCTCTTATTTAATAACTAGGGGTGAGCACCTGGGAAGCACGTGCCACGCACAATCGAAAAAAACAAAAAAGAACAAGAAGAAGAAGAGTAAATCAAATAAAAAGTTATTTGTGAGATATTATAACAATGAATGAATTATATGGAAAAAAAAAATTTTCAATTGAGGCTAAAAAATTAAAGAAGATGAAAGAATGAAAAAAGAAAAGAGAAAAGAAAAAAGAGAAATGTGCTACATGTCAAGTAAAGAAGGTATTACAAAATAATAGTATTTTGACTATTTTAATATAGTAAAGTAAAGAGAAATATAAATATAAATATAAATATATATCTTTTTTTTTTTTCTACTTGTTGCTTTTGATTGTATATCATTTTTATATTATTGATGTGATGAAAAAAAAATCATACAGAAGCAAAAACGGTTTTTTCAAAATAAAGAAAAAAAAAAACCAAGCAAATCGACTAGAAGGATGTCCAGAAAAATAAATAAAGGTGACATCAAGACTTTGATTTCTGTTTGTCTATAAGTCGTCGAGTCTTGAGAAGAAAGACATTTTTATTTGGTTTTTTTTTTTTTGGGGGGGGGGGGGGGGGGGGGGAGGGGGACCAGTGGGGTTAAGGAATTTATGGAAGTTTCTTTCACTCCCCATCTCTCCTACTTTCTTTTTCTTTTTCTCCAAGAAAATCCTCTCCTCTTGTCAATTAATATCACAAGGATGAACAGCAAGGGGAAAAAAAAAAAGGAAGGTAGAGGGAATTCAGAGTGAAAATCTTGTTTTGTATTGTTTTTATTTGTTTTGAAAAAGATTTTTTTTTTGTATGAAAATAGAAATGATAATTCCTTAGAAATGATATTGAGATTGTTTTTGAAATTGTATTTGATTATGGTTTTAAAGAAATTGATTTGGGTATAAGAAAAAGGTGAATTGTCTTTGGATATGTTTTTGGAGATCATGTATCAAAATTATATAACCTTAAAAATGAAAACGAAAACAATAAAATAATTTTTAACTAGTTTTCATTTCCTTTACAAAAACCATGTTCAACATTTTTTGTTTTTGTTTTCAAAACATTTGCTGAACAAAATACTATTTAGGAAATGTTTTTATTTTCACTTTTTAGAAGACATGTAAAAACATTTTCAAAAACAATTGAAAACAGTTCCAAACGGGGATATTTGTATGTGTTGGTTGGAGTGATTTTTGAAAGAAAAAAATAGGAAAAAAAAAAAAAAAAACCCTTTATAGGACTCACATTTTTAATCCCTATAAGTGGAGAAAAAAATAGAAGGGGAATTTTGACTCGAAAGTAAAACCAAACAAAATTATTTGTCACTAACAAAGAAGGTGCAAAAAACAAAAAAACAAAACAAAACCTAAGAAGGTGTAAATGAACCTCCTATATTTGTAAAATATTGAGAAATATTTGAAAAACAAAAAAGGAAGGATAAAATAATAATGTCATTAATAATGCTACTTCTAAAAAGGGTCATTTCTCTCTCTCACTTGTTCTCTCAAATTGCTCATAAAACTAGGATTTCCCTTTACGTGGGACTTCCATCGTCGTGGTTGGCGAAGGTGATCAGTGGTTCGGTGATCTCGGTAGGAATGGAGCCATAGGATCCTAATTGGAAGTTTCTCGACCGGATCTAACCCGGTAAGTTTCTGGCGGTTTGGAATTTGACGAGGCCTTGGTAATTTAATGATTGGTGCATTGATTTCTTGCCTCCAATCAAGTTGATTGATTTCCTTTAAGTTGTGGCGTGTGGCAGAGTGATTGTTCCACATTGGACAAGAATTTTGCAGGCGATGTTATTTTATATTCATACTTTTATTTTTGTGTTTTAGTTTTAATTTTGCAATAAAAGAGGTAGTTCCCTCACCTTTGATTTTTTTGTGTGTATAGGTTCCACTTGAGTTATTTTCTAGTGGTATATGTCTATGGGTTCCATTAGTATTAGGGTTATACGGAGTTTATTGCAGTCTCTATACTGTGAGTGACTGTCTTTCGATCGATCGGAATATTCCATCGATTGTCAATGTTTTTTTAAAAAGAACTTTGTACATGCTCGATTTTAGGATTGTTGAAGAATTCGAAGAATTTTCCCATCACTGGTCTCGGCTTTTGTCCTCCTTAGTGAGCGTCATCAGATTTTATTGATAGAATCGATCTTAGTCGAGAGTTATGTCTCTTGTATCACAAAGTTGTTTCATCTCTGATATTGATATTACACTCAATTTTAATTTGAATGATAATTTTCCTTTCAATAATAATAATAATAATGTTACTTATTTCCTCTATTTTTACTTCCAATATCGAATAACAAGGATAATTTTATTTATTTTCTCTCAATGATATCAGACAAAAAAAAAAAAAAAAAAAATTACAAAACCTTTTATCCTTTCTTATGTTCTGTCTCTTATATTTTTGTCTCCCTCTTATTTTCTTTCTTTCTTACCATACATAGTGCAAGGATCCTACTAGGAATACCTTGTAATGAATGTTTTTTTAATGTTTATTTTAATTAAGATCATATGACATAAAGTATGTAAAACTAACATGTGAACTAAAGATTCAATAGTTCAAAATTATGCCTTTTTAATTATTACATAGCTTAGCAAAGTATAATTGTATTTCTTTTTATTGATTTTTCGCGTTTAAATTTAAGGGAAATGAAAAAGATAATTAATTTAAGATTTAATATTACACTTAATTAAGGGCTCTTTGGGACACCATCTCCGGATGGTATTTTACCATATGGATTTTAAAATCTCAACTCTAAATCAAAATTTTCATCTCTTTTATTTTAAAAAAACTCAAATTTTAAAAGTTCATGACTTTCTCATTTCAAATCGAAATGAGATGATTTTAATGTAAAAATACTCGTATCAATGAGACGAATAAGACAAGATCAATTTTGTATATTTTTTTTATGAACACATTTTAAAATTTTGGATTATCTTTTTATATCACAGAACTTTTTTAAAAGTTTTCCCCCAAACACATATTTCTAACTCAACCTTAAAAATATCCTATTCAGATTTCCCCTAAACGGGCCCTAAGAGTATTTTTAATCACTTTGACGAAGGTTGAAAACTAATATAGATCGCTTTTTAGCTTTAACAATTTTGATGTGGTTGTGTGTAGTGGGGCAATATTTTAGAGGACATGTTCATCATCTTACAATTCAAGGTTATATTTATTTATTGATTTATTTAATTAGATCTTCATATTCAATATCCACAGAGTTGGACAGAACAAAGTCCATCATGAGTTGGTTATATTTGGTATCCTCGAATCTTGATGATGAACTAATTTTTGCTCGGAAAAACCCCTTATTCAGCTAGGCTTGCTGTAAATAATTTGTAGTAGTCAAAACCTAATTTTACCTAATAAAAGAATTCGGTAATGATGAAAAAACAAAGAGTTATTATACAGCATGAAACATTAAATGTAAGTTGCTAGGAATTTAAACAAATACAAATGTAAAATCATAATTTATATACATATAATATATGTGTGTGTATATATATATATATATATTATTAGCAATCACTTTGGGGGGCAGAAGCTGCCTTTCAATTTTGAAAGCAAGTCAAAAGAAGTCCGTGAATGAATGCCAAGGAAGAAAGGAACATAGATAAGGTTTTAGTGCTTAAGAAAATCATTATTCAGCACAGCCAAATAGTGAAATGGGTTTTTCATCCTCCGAAAAGGGTAGAAAAACTGTGAAAAGAAATGGGAAGGCTTTTTTCATTTACTGTACTTCTTAGGGATTAGTCCCAAAAATGCTCCTCTTTAGTTCATGATGTTAACGTTTAAAACATCCAAAGACCGGGCCCGGTCTCTCTTGATGTCGCAAAGTTAATCCTTATGGCCTATCCATGTTAAAATTTGGATAGAATAGTTCACGATCCGCCCACGCATCATTCAATTGGAGTAAAACGGACACTTTTGTGCCATTCAATTCGTGATTAATCGAATAAAAAAGGATTTGGTAATGGTTTTCATATCCAATTCTCGGTATACTCTGGCTGGTTTTCCCTCAAATAATCGCATAATTAGCTGATAGGACTAACTTTTATTAGATCAAGATAAATCGAGATTAGTTTTTGAACGTTTTAACGATTTGGTGTGTAATTTGGAGACCGTTTTTAAGATCAACCATTTTGTTAGTCATCAAAGAGAAGTGGGATTTTATGAGTTGGCGTTTAGCAGAACCAAATTTTGAACCCCGCCATACTTTGGCCAGAAAAACAGAAACTGCCCCAACAATTTTCTCAAGGAACCAGCAGATTTCATTCTCGTCAGCAGTTAGTATCAATTCAGAGTACAAGGCATATACCTCATACTACAGTTTGGTCTGCCAATTGTCACGTCTTCTCAACAGCAAACTGAAACCTAGAAACATTCATTAAACCACACAACACCATCAACAATCACATAAAGCAATACAGTCGTCAAGGTAAAAAGGCCGTTGGAATTTCAAGCTCAATCTCTCATAAAGTCGCCGTTTCCCGCAAGTAAATCAAGACTTTTTTGTTTTCTCAAATTCTTCATTTGCCTTCCTTACCCCTCCTCAGTACTATCATACCAACAGATTATACTCATATTTAGCATCCTCTCTCCAATGGTTGACACCTTATTGTGAGAGCAGCTTCGAATCACATGCCACGATTTTCACGCGATCCACGGTTTCCGTAGAGTCCTCATTCTTGAACGAAGCATTCTGCAAGATGAAGGTCCAAACATTGTCGCAGAATCTGTAAGTGTGCAAATGTCCCTGCAGAGGGCAAACATGTATAAGCCCATCAGTTTTGCATTTCGATGCTCACATAATCATGAAAACTAAGGTACTCAAAGATGGGAAGTTACTAAAGTCACCTCCACGACTCTTCTTTAACCATATAAAATCATCACATAGCAAGCATAAGTGGACAAGAAGTACAAGTAAGAGCAAGAGATAATTTCAGCTTAGTTCAAAAAAACCAAACTTAGACAAAATGGCCAAAGAACCTGCTAAAATAATGCACATTCTATTTTCTTCCATCTACGGTCAAAATAAAATATCCCGAATTTAGAAGATGCAAAAGTAGATGTCAAATGATGGGAAAGTCGGTCAATGCAGATGACAACAACCAATTACCATCTTGAAAATTTACATCTATGGTACAATGTACTCCGCTGAAAATGAGACCCAATAAAAAGCAAGAGTGACAGCAAGATTGACCAATTCCATTTTTTTCATTTGTGAATGTGAAGACTTCTGGCATTCCAAACAGTTTTACTAAATAAGATGTCTTATAGTAAGTTTTATTTAAAAAAAAACAAAAAAACAAAAAAACAGTACTAACCAGTAGGAATTGGTATGCAAGCAAGGTGAACATCTCCACATATTTGTTAAGATTTTCAAGATCCGCATATTTCTGTGTTATATTACTTCTTCATGGTTCAATTAGCATTCTATTAAGTACTAGTAGCAATCAAGCACACCAATATAACTGAAAATAATAGTGGCAAGGCAATTACTCTAAACACATAAGATGTTGTTCACTCTAACCTAGGCCTAAACCGTAAAGCTTTGCAATTCCTGATAAAAGTTTGCAAATAACAATTGGGGAGGCTCCCAAAAAATAAAAATCTATAAAGAAAATGGAGACAGGAAACAATTATAGAAACATCCACCAATTTAACTTCGAAAGATACGAACATTGTACACATGGCTTAAATGAATTGAATAGTAAAAGAACACTCCTCGTACGCATTTTTAATAATATTTAAAAAAAAAAAAAAAAAAAAAAAAGAACCAACAATAAAAGATAAATATTCATATTTTAGAACCAACTATAAAAGATGGTGGAAATATTCACATTTTACACGCACATGCAAGCACAGGTACACACTCACACTTAAAATTAGATTTTGTCTCATTACAATAACAGACCTCTCTGTCTAAAGGTCAATCTAATGAAGAAAGTGAATTACATATCCCTCTCCATATTGCGTTTCAATATGTCTAAATCCATTTGTAAACAATGGAGAACTTAGTTCACTAACATTTGAAGGAACTTTTTGGAAATGGTAATTTGAAGTTTGCACTGAAAATATGTCCTAAAGATTGGTTTCGTGCATATCAATTGCAGCCCATCCTTTTAGAATTGCCTAGTTTGCCATACTAACTAATTTTTCAAATATTAAAGCACAGCTGCACAGTGTTACAAACAAATATCCTACGTGGTGGATAAGAAATGAACACAAATCCAAATCCATTAAGAGCAATTCATTGAAGGAAAGGAAAAAAATAAGTAAGAAAAACTAGTTTATAGTTACATATTATATATAGAGACCAACTTTGCCATTGTCAACAGGTGAAAACGAACATAGATGGTTTCAAACTAAAACACTCGTGAGATTTTCACACCCTCACAAGTCCAACATAACTTCCTATGAATAATGTAAGAGTAATTGACCACGTCGGTTGACTTTCCTCTACAGAGACACTTACAAATTACAATATCCCATTTAAAAAAAAAATAAATAAATAAAGAAGACTGGACCTCAGAGACTAATAAGTTACCCATCAAGTTTACAAATTACCATGGGGATGGCTTTCAAATGAAGCAAGTTTACAAACAGCAAAGCCGAAGTCAAGGAGGGTGTAATTGTGCAAAAAATTAATAAATAAAAAATCTAACCTGAACCTCAGAGATTAATAATTTACCCATCAAAAAGCCCCACTTTTCAGAAATCTATTTTACTGAAAAATATATCTCTACATAAGAAGACTGCTTAAGACATTACATATCATAAAAATATACAAACAAGGCAATTCTTTTCACCAGAACTGGGATATACATTTCAATCGCTTCTTAACTAGGAAATATAGTATAACGTCTCAAGAACTGTGAAAAACAACATCTACGAAAGCCCGTTATATATCAAACATAGCCAGATTTATTATTTAAAAAACAATTGTCAGTTTACAATAGCATGTAAGATCATAAACCAACAACCCGATAACCTTTGTTCTAAACCAACAACCCGATAACCTTTGTTCTGGAATCAATCCCAACGAAATCGAAACAAAAGATCTACGACATGAAGAATCGAAAGACAAATCTTACCTTGACGTTGACCTTGCTCTTCACTTGGGATTCCAGAGCTTCTGTCATAGACTGAAAAAAGAAAAAAAAAAATCACAAACTTAACGGAGAAAACAAAAAAGAATTGCAATTCGAAAAATAAAAAAAAGGTAAATGAATCAGACCTTGTCGAACTGGACGAGAACCTGAATGGCGAGCTCGGGAGTGAGAGTACCGCTCAGAACCATCTCATCCAAAGTCTCCGTCAGGCACATTCCGATCGTCGACCTCCGGTAGAGCTCGAACGTAGCCATTATTCCTCGTCACCGCCCTCGATCTGCCACAAAACGAAAACATTTACAATTTTTGACGAGAATTTTCAGGGAATCTGGCGGAAAAATCATTTCGATTCGTGAATCTGTGAAGATTCGACGGAGATTGCGAGAAAATGTTGAGAGGAAGAGAAAAACGAGTGGAAATTGTAGAAGAAAATTGGAATTGAGAGAGGGAATTTGAAAGTTACGAATTGTTGGCGACGAAGAGTTGAGCTGCTTCGGTTGTGTGTGTGTGTCTGGGGTTGGTCTGGTCTGGTAAACGTTTGCCTCAACAAAGTTTTTGGAGCGGAGAAATTTGGGGCTTTTTATACCCTAGCTTTTGGAGCTCTGGGGTATATATAGCCGCGACGGATTGGGAAATGGACGAAATGACTGTTATGCCCCTGTTTTTTTTTTTTTTGCAAGGGGGAGTCCTGCTCGTCGTACTTATTTTATTTATGTTTTTTTTTGGGGAGGGGGTATGAGAAAGTCAAATTTCAAATATACTCCCCCTATATAAATAATGATTATTTTGAAGTGGAAAAAATCGAATTGAAAAAACTGTATGAAACAAGGGATTACCTTTTTTTTTTTTTTTTTTTTTTTTAAGCAACTTCAAATAAAAATGTTCTTTTGAAATCAAGCATTTTCTAGCATATAATATGAAAAAAAATTAAACGATTCAATTTTCGGAGATATTCTTTATGGTTAAGCCAATAATTTTTTTTTTTTTTTTTTGCTTGAAGGTTAAGCTAATAACTTGTTGGGTTTAGTGTGTATCTAAAAAGAAAACGTGATATCATATTATTAATAAAATTGAGATGATGTTTTTATAATTTTCCTATAAACGGAATCATCTTATTAGAGATACGAATCTATTGAGTATATTGACTATAAAAAAAATATTTTTTTAATTAAACTCGTGGCATTAAAAAAAATCCTCAGATTAAAAATGAGATGTTTGGTAATATGTCAAATTTGTACAACATAAAACAATATGCTTTTTTTTTTTTTTTATCTGAAAACGTTCTTTTATTAATTTAAAACAAAACCGCTTAGTTCAAAAACTTATAACTTAAAACAATAAAGGTTCGTTTAGTGAATAAGTTTAAATTAAAATTTTTAAGTTGAATTGAAGATAAGTTAAGTTGAAAGTTAGAGTTGAGTGTTTGGTAAAAATTTTGAGTTGAAAAATTTAACTTGAGTTGAGTGTTTGGATATAAAAAGTTTGAGATAAAAAGTTTAGTTTGAATTGAGTGTTTGGTAAAAAAGTTTGAATTAAAAAGTTTAACTTGATTTAGGACTCTGTTTGGATATAAAAAATTTGATTTATAAAGTTTAACTCAAAGTTAACATTCCATTGTAGATTGTGAATAGCAAAATGAAAAAATTAAGATAATCTAAAATAAAAACACACACACAAAAACATTCATCAAAACCTTTTACAATATTTCTTATATATCTATAAAATACAACAACAAGAACTACATAGTTGCTAACTAAAAATGCTAATACAAAAAAAAAAAAAAAAACCATCATAATTACAATTATAATCTGATTTAAATAGATAAAACTGGGCTTGATTGCAAACAACTCTTCCCTTGAAACCTAACAACAACAAACGCTGGTGGAGAAAATCATTCCCAACATTCCCACCACTACCACCACCCACGTTTTCAAATCTAAATTGCCCGACATCGAAATCTCAAACAACATCCCCCGCCCCCCCACGCATAATCATTCACCAAACGAACCTTTAGTCAAAAAAGTTTAACTTCAATCTCAATCTTCCAATTCATTGAGTAAAAAAGCGTGTGAAAGTGGGTTTATTAACTCATAGAGAGAGAAACAAACAAAGTGGGTTTATTAACTCATAGAGAGATCCGGTAATCAAGCTTCAACGTGGAATGGAAGCTAAGGCAGATTCACATGAGTAAATAGGAAGCTCGTAACTGGGTTGGTGGGGGGGCATAGTGGATGGGCTCACTGGAGGGGATGGTTGTCGGCGATTGGGGAGAAATCGTACTCGGTGGGTGGGGGGCAAACTGGCGTAATCGGAGGGGATGGTTGCTGAGGGGTTAGGAACCGTTGCAACACAAATGGAGAGAAAGGAAGAAGACAGCAAAAAATTTTGACTTTGGGCTCACCAGAGGGGATGGTTGCCAATGGGCTAGGAATCGTTGCAACATAAATGGGGAGAGAAGAAGAAGACAACAGCATCTGTCGGTGGGGGGCTCCTGATGTTCGGGAAACAATTCACGTGGGTGGGCAGGGGAACAATAAACCCATTCCAATCACTGCGCAACAAATCACATTGAAGTTAAGGATGAACTAAAATGCCAAATGCAATAAGTTGAGTTTGGACTCAAAAATTTGAGTCCAAACTTAATCACCAAACAACTCCTTTCTCCTGTTCGTATTCATTACAAGATTTTTCCACTCATACAAGTTAGTACAATAAAATATACATACTTTCCCGTGTCATGAGTAGAGGCGTCTAGAAAAATTTTTTTTTTTTTGGAATTATATCTCTTTCTATTTAAAAAGTTTTTCCTCTCTACTCTCCCTCCGCAATCAGCAATGCCTTCTCTTGCCTATCGTTGCACAAAGAGCTCTTTTTTAATGTCTCATATTATGTATGGTATTCACATATAAAATCACCAGTAGCATCTGAATAACAATATAATTGGATTGATATAATTCACCAAAAAAAAGAAAATCATTGGGTAGATATAGTCAGAAAGACTATTTGAATGTCAGCACCCAAAATTCCTATGTGAACCCAATTATATAGTACAGGGGATACCTTCAATTTCACATTAGATTACCATTGATAACCTAGTAGACTATCACCAGCACGGAGATTGAAAACAAATTATCGTCAACAACATGATATGAGAGTAGAGCTTTTTTTTTTTTTTTTTAATACTAAAAAAAGATTCTGATAGTGACCCTGTTATTTCTTATTTTTTAAGTTCATATGGACAAGGACACTCTCCTGAGTTGACTGAGGATTCGAACTCCTGAAGTAGACTTAATTTTGATATCATAGATTTGTTACTTGTCCTTGTTTTTTTTTTTTTTTTTTTTGCAAAAGTTTATTTTTTAAAAGCAAAAATCAATTTATACAAGAGTGTTTTTTTTTTTTTTTTGTGGTAAATAATTTAACCATTGTGAATAAAAATAGATTGAGATAGAGAACCCGTTTATTTTTAGACGGATCCAATTCTCATTCGGGAGCCAAAGTTTGTCTAATAAGGATTTTGGTTTCAATAGGATCTTTTGTAGAAGATGGACAAATTTTCGAATTTAAGAGAAGAACAAAATTTATTTATTTATTTATTTAAAAATTTTGATTCATAATATGTACATCGGCTTTTTTTTTTTTTTCTTTTTGGGCTAAAAAATGAAAGTATGGAAAGGATGTGAACATTGTTAGCATACTTTCTTTAGTCATTTCAAAGGGACTTCTCAGATACTTACAAGAATATTTGTTTAAAACCTTATAAACGGGCTATTTCTCTCAACGAGAAACATGTCATCTCAACCCACACTCAATCAAATACAAAATTGGCATAAAATAACTCTTTACATTAAGATACATAAAAAGACCTCTCCAACGGTTGAACTTTTTACTACCATTCATCTCAACACTTGGTGGTGTTAGCTTTTTCTGGTTGAATCGATTCAAAATGGCCCTGGAGAGATTTTATTGTAGTTTGTAAAATTAGAGAAAATTAGATGGAGAGCTATGTTTTGAGTATTTCCATATAATTTCACCCATTCTGACATTACAGTGATAATTATAGTGTTATGAAGTGATAAAATTATTAATTTTAATATTATGGTGGATATAAATGGAAAAGTACCTGAAGACATAAATTTGAAAATCATTGTATCAATATGATATAAAAAAGTAACATTAAATCAATATATGACACAACATTGAACTGAAATAAACTAAAATTAGTATTATGCTAATCAAGATAAGAAAATTTATATTATGCTAATTAATAGATAAAAAAAATATGATTATTTGGATAATTTTCTCCTATATATAATAATGTATTAAGCCTATGTTTGGTGAATGAGTTTAATTCAAACTCAACTTAAATTTTTCATCTTAATTTATATCTTTTTTTAAATAGTTAAAAAAAATTTATAAATACTTTTTAACAATTATAAATTTAATTCAACTCAAACTTAACTCAAACACTAAACGAACCATAAATTTACGGCATCATTTGCATATAACCCGCTGCATGGGTGTAAAGTCCGTGTTAAGACTGGACAAGCCCAAAGTAGCAACCGCACTGAAAGCCCATCAGAGTCTACTTCGACCGACACCGGAACAAAAAACGTGGACAGGTTTACAAGCAGCCACGTACCACACCCACCTGAACAACACAACCAGAAAACGTGTCCCAACAGACAGTTATGCTGTCAACTCAAGAACAAACAGAACAAACCTCTCTCTTCTTTCCCAGACTCTCTCACTCTCTTACTTATTGAAAGACAAGCTGAGTTATCTGATTCTGAACACATGGAGGAGATTAGATCGTCTCCGGCGCCGACCACGGCAACAGGCGTGGGGAGTAGTCCTACGAGGAGGAGGCAGGACACGTCGGCGACGTCTCGGATGAAAAAGGACTGCTTGTCATTTTTGGTCTCCTTGAAAGAGGGCTTTCAGTCCTTCAAGGCCTCCATTTTTGGTCAGGTAATTATAAATTATATTAATTATTCGAATAATTAATACTGCTGAGAAAGTGGTAATTAAAAAAAAAAAAAAGGAAAAAAAGAGGAAAAATTGAAATTGGTGGGGCTCTGGGCAGGCTAAGAAGTTGACGGCGAAGAACGAGAGAGAAGCGACGGAAGCCGATCTCCGGGCAGAGAAGATGCAGGTTGACGCTGCTAATGCTGCCGAGGAGGCCAAATCCAGAATCCAAAAGTCTGCCTAATTTCAAAATTTTTTTCCCTTGTATCTTAAACTCTCTCTAAACGCGTGAACGAAGGTTTTCGTTTTTCCTTCCCTATACGTCACATGACAGCCATGTAATTGTCGTGTCATCGTCATGTGATGAGCTTGTCAATTGGTTAACATAAAAATATTAAGGTGTCTATCTGTACATGTTTAGTCAACTCTATATATGTACTCGATTATGCATACAATTTGGGACCTTAATTGTTATTGATTTATAAGAGTTTTAGCTTCTGATTTGTTCGTCATGAAATTTTTAAGTCAGACTTATTTTTAAGTCAGAGTTGGTTGATTTTTTAAAAATTAATTATAAATTTTATTAATTTTTTAAAAAAAGACAAAAACTAAGATGAAAAAATATAATTTAGTTAGAGTTAAACTTAAATGTCAAATAAAGTCTTAGTTATTAGTATCTTTGAATGATGTGATTATAAGGTGCAATTTGAAGATGGTTAGCAACTTTTGTCTATGACTAGTCCTTTTACATGTTGACATTTCAATTAATTATTTATCTATGTTTAGTATTTTGTTTCTATTGTGCAATAGTTGTTAAAATTCACGCGACATTATAAATAAGGAATGGAGGGACGCTGATTGAAAAATAGAGAAGACAAATCTCTAACGAGAGAACAAATAAACATAAATAATTCCACACAACCATTCCATTAGAGTACATAAACATTCTAAGTATACAGGTTTCCATCTCCAGTTCAAGGATTGTATTGATAAAACTCGAAATCGTCTTCTATTAATTACAAGGAGTAATTTTATTCAGTTAGTAGAAGATTTAGGAGGACCTTCTAAACGAATATAGTCATACATGACCCCTTGGAAGGGGCTAGTGCACATTGTTTGTGTAAGAAAAATTGTGTTGTTTCCTTTCGCAAGCACTGTTCCTGGTACATCTATGTTAAATAACCTGTACAGGCCATGAATTCCATGCCTAGCTATTGTGTTGTCGTGCCCAATTTCTCCAGTCGTAAACACTTCGTCATTGTTTATTCGAACCTTTTTCATTAGAAAAAACTATCATTAGAAGAAATTAGTCAATCAGACGGAAATGGAAACGTATTATGAAATTGAAAAGTGCTTTATATCATGGGGTCGTGATGCCATATCGTCATCATATGGCAATAATTGTCAGTATTTTGTATCATAGGGTCGTGATGTTGTATTACCATCATATGACAGTAATTGTTTTCGGGCGTTAAATGATAAAAACAATCAATTTAGTCTGATTAAATTTAAGATATTTTTATCAGGTGGGATTCTAATAATATAAAAGTTTAACGGTTCAGATTTTTTTTACCATCGAAAATGTGAACTTTGGCCTGTATGTACCTGTAATACGGCTACATTTGCGGTAGCAAGGGCAATGCGAAGTTTAAAAGTTCCACTAGGAGTCTCATTTTCAAGAGGAAATTTTATTTGCCAAGTAGTGCTTTGATATGTGCCATCTGCCTTTTGCCTGTCAAACATACACCAAAAAGCTTAATTGAAGGTCTTCTTCTTTTTATTTTATTTATTTTATTTATTTTATTATTTTTTATTTTTCAATAAATAAGAAGCTAAAGATGATATTAACAAAGTAAAAGGAAATGTTGGAAGAAAATAAACCTGGTAACATGGGCAAAGAACCAATCTTTACTAAAGTCATTTACGCCGACAGTGTAAACCAAATCTTGGTCAGGATATAACTCTGCATATCTTTCCCATAATCCATACTGCCTAAACCTGTTAATCAGTGAAAAATTTTCAACAGAGGCGTTATAAAAATTAGAGATAAATTATCCTTCAGACATATAAATTTTAGCTTTTCAGTAATAGAGGTATTAATTATGATTTTTCTTATAAAATAAAGACACAAGTGATAACTTTATAGAGAATTTAAAGGTTAAAACTAATTATAAAAAACACGATTGTGACGTGTGGCCCTTCATGTGAACATGGCCTCATTATTGATGCCGAGGACTCATCTATATTCAAGGCATTAGTGAAGAGAAATGCACTTTTAAGATTTGTTTGGTGAATGAGTTTGAGTTGGAAATTTTAAGTTTAAGTTGAAAGTTTTTATTGATTTTTCAGAAAAGTCAAAAACTTTTTTAGAAAAAGACAAAAACTGAGATGAAAAAGTACAGTTTGAGTTTAAACGCTAAACAAGACCTTAATGAGCTTTTAACATATATCATACCATTTCTTAATTTACGCAAAAAAAAAAAAAAAAAAAGAAAAAAAAGAACATATATATTTCCACGTAACGCATTATTTTTCTTTAATCTACCACGATCAACAACATCAGTCTCATTTTCCTCTGTTCTTTTGAAATTTGAAGTATGCATTATGCTAGCTTTTGACATACATGATTTTCTTTTTCCTACTATAACTTTCGTAAAGGTCACAATCATGTGCTTTTTTAATATTTCGTTTTTATAGCTTTTGTTCAAGAGTAGAAAATAAGTTAGCTAGCTTCTAATTACCTGTCAGGATGATTAAGATAAAGAGGATTAACGTATTTGGGATTAGGATCAGGGATGTAAAATTCAGCAGCCGAGCGATCGGGAATGCCTATTTCCCACAATGTGGGTCCGTCTCTTGGGGGTTCGAACACAACATCGCCCACGTCAATGTCACAACCTGCATAAGTAATTCCTAGCTTTATACATTAATTAGTCATAGAATTACGTAATTATCGATTTTTTTTTATGCTTATTACAATAATTCATGTGACTTTGTGATCTCTTAGTATTTCCATTGTATTTCAAGAGTGTTTGTAAGAATTTAAGAAGACCTGCAGTTATGATAATTGTATCGTCATTTTTGTACTCTCCAATGAAACCAGGAAGCCATGCATAAAGATTGTATTCACCCACACGTATATCGGAAATAGAGAAACAGCCATTCTCGTCTGCTCTTGTCCACAACTGATAGCCCTGTGGAAATTAAGAGGACAAACCAGGAGGGAAAATTCCTTGAATTTTGAATATAAAAATAATATGTATACCAACTCTAATACAAACTTTTAGGTACCAACTTATATTGCATATAAATTGTCATCTTTTAATTGATAAATGTTTAAAACATTATCACATAAATTAATTGCATTAACTAATGAGTTGTCATTTTTTCGGATAATGATGGAACACATTATGTGTATGAGGGCGTTTATATCTAAATTTTTTTTTACCTTAATCATTTTGTGGCACTCTACAGTAACTAAATTCATGGACACTCTAAGTGCAAAAGTACCCTTATTTTTCAACTCAAGCTATATGTATAGCTAAAAAAAATTAGACAATTATCTTAAATGAACTGAAGAACAAAATGGGAAAAAAAAAAAAAAAGGTGAAGAAGAAGAAGAAAAACACCTTGGATTCCGTTTGCCACGACCCGACTTCACCGGGTGGTGCCAAGCCCACGTAAGCACCGGCTCCGTACATACGTCATCATTAGATTTGTACCTAAATAAATTGTGTATAAATGTACATAATTAAAAATTAATTTGGATTCTTAAAATGAGATAGTAGATCTGAATTTATATATTATAAACCGAACAATTTGAAGCATATAGGGTGAGCATTTACCGGTCTCGCACAAGTAATCTACCACTAAGGCAACCCCGTTGATCCCATGATGGAAAGTCCTCGGAGGCAGGAAATGTGTAAGGCCAGCTTTGTGCTTCAATCTTCATCTGAATATAGTATGGAATATTATTTAAAGGCTTTTTTTTTTTAATTGGTATTTGGTAGAGTATAAGATGAACTATAATCTTATAAAAAAGGGATGGAGCAATAGGAAATGGAAAATTGAAGGTAGAGCAACATGTGAATTTGATATGAACAAATTACCAAATGTCAATTATAATATCAATTTATATTTGTTAAAAGGGTATGATAGGCAAACACAAGGATTTGGTACAGTGCAATATTTACTAAATAGTTTTTAATTCAGAAGTCATTTTTAATTTTCCTTCAAAATCAGAGAAATTAAAGAATGAACTAAGGCAAATATTTCATTTTCTACCCTAAAAAAACCCAAAAAAAAAAAAAAGTCCCTGTGTATTATAATAAAAATTGTTTAACGATTAGTGCTATTCGTATATGTACATAGTATAATACCAATGACAAAGTCATAATTTTTAAACAGCGGCGTTAATAACTGTATAATAAATAATTAAAGGTTATTAAGACCATTTTTTTTTTTGGTTAAAATTGATGCAGAGGAGAAGTATACTAGATAGCCAGCTATATATATATATATATATATATATGTTGTCTTTTGTTATAGAGACCTGCATTTTAGCATCGTCCCAAAGCTGAGCGTGAAATTGATCACTACTTCCATATGGAACAGAATTGACATAATTGAAAACAGGTCCAAACACTTTCTTCCATGGTTCGTCGGGTTGGAGTTTCAGCACCATATCCTCTCCAGCATAGTGAGCGCTAAGAAACATCTGTTTATATATATATATATATATATATATATATCATCAAAGAAATATAAAATTTACTTAGGGTCTGAGTTTGGTGCACCCATAAGTTTCATTTCAGAAATTTTTTTTATCAATAGTAATTTTTGTTGACTTTTTCCCAGAAAAGACAAAATTTTGTCTTTTCTGAAAAGATTCAAAAAAAAATTACAGATGAAAATTTTGATTTCAGACTCAAACTAACAACAAACACCCCCTTCAGTAGTGCGGAGCAGGTCTTTGTAGGAAAAATGTAAAGGGAGTTCTTCATTCTCATTTTTCACGACCTTTTCATTATTGAGATGAATCATTATAAAACAATTGTTTAGATTAATTTTTTAATGATATGATCTATTCATATTATAAAATTTACAGTATGCAACATAAGTACAGTTCTCAATCAAAGATCAAATTATTAAAAAATTAATTTAATTAAGATAACAATTTTTACTGACATTGAAAAGTAATATGCGGCGTAAAAGTCTCCGTTCTGTAAAAGAGAGAGAGAGAGAGAAAAAAAAAAAAAAAACAACTTACAGCAAGGGTAATGTGGGTCCCACGTGAGATGTAAGATTTTGTTTAAGGGGTCCACCAGATCGGAATTCATTACTAGGTATAATCTGCCAAAATCCCATGGGCGGGTCGTCGCAAATCCACCCGTGGACATTTAGATCTTTGTTCTCGCATGAGTACTCGTACTTATCATCCACCTGCACATATAAGATAATATGTTGGCCCCGTCTGTTGGTCTTATACATGATATGTATATTTCCATATACATATACATTTACAAGGAGTATAGATCTATCATCTACGTGTGGCTCACTACTTCATCGGCATATGGTTCAGATTATTATTCATAGACTGGACCCAGAAATTAAGAAAAAACTTTTTTGCTTCGTTCCTTGGAAGGGAAGAAACCAACTTTTTTCCATGGGAAGAATATTACAGTATTCACCTTATCTAGTCGCAAATAGAGATCTTATATGGTTACCAAATTTCATTTCATTAGATAGCATTTTTCTAGGGAGATGAAATACTTTGGGCAAAATTTAGAGAATAAACTCGATACATGTTGTGATAAATAAGTTGGTAATACTATTTCGTTTTTCTTGACAAAATTTTTTATTTATCAGTATGAGAAATCCGCTTAATTGTTTAAGAATATTTGTGTCATGTGAAGAAATCCTAGTCTTTTCATGATTATCTAAATATATCATCTTTTATTCTTATTATGACTTTTTTTTTTTTTTAAAAGAAAGCAAAAGATGACTGGGTCTTATTTTGCTATGGGAAGACTACAACTTTATGTATAAACGAGTTTTCAATTAGTTAGGTTCATATACGCAGCTACCTCTCCTTTGAACTCGGGCTCAACAGGATTCACAAGGAGGACAGCCTCGGGGACTGCCAGCTCTTGGCCTCTATCCGGCTAGCCGGTCATCGGGAAAAGGCATGTATCTTTGTCTGTTATCTGCTATTGCCATGTACTGAAACCTAAAACAGTTGACCAAATCCAAAATTAAAAAATAAAAAATAATTAACCTACATATACATAGCATGTACAATACCAAATTAATTACAAGAAATATGGATATTACTTGTCCTTTCTAAGCTTGAAAACAATCCTGGTCTGGGGAAGGTTGAAAGGAGGCCATTCCTTCAAGGTGTTCGTAGATGGCGTATGAGTAGAAGCCTGACGAATTACGAAGCATTACAAACCTGAAATTAACTCATCGTCATATGAGGTGGTACTTAGAAATTTCAGATTACAGTTAGTATATCTAGCACTACTCATATATATATATATGTATAGCATGAGAATTATAGGTACATGAGCTTAAAATTTCACCTTATGTCAATGTTTAAAGGGACAAGTTGGCCCTCAAGAGAAGGATTCCAGTTTCTTGTGAATGAGATTTCTACCTGTTCCTCGTTTTCCACTATCACACTGAATTTTGTCCCTTTGATCCTGCAACATACACACACCAGATATATGTACAATGTTTTTCATTGAGTACTATTCCTTGTTTATTAGCAATTAAACAAACTAAGGGTGAGTTTGGTTCACCAACTCAAACTCAAATTTTTCAACACAATTTTTGTCTTTAATAGAAAAAGTTTTTTGTCTTTTCTGAAAAAGTTAATAAAAATTACTATTGAAACTTAAAAATCTTAATTTAAACTTAAATATCAAACACCCCCTAAAGTAGAAGAACTTACGTCATCATCATAATCTTTTTAAGGCAGCATTAATCCTTAAATAAGAGAAATTAGAGTGGGTAGTTCTTTACTTTTGAACCACCCACTTTGAATGGAATCTCAAAGTTTATTGGGGATAAATTCTTTATAGGTGTTCACGTCCATAAATCAATATCTTTTAGTAGGGGGTAAATCAATGTTTCATTAAATTTGTAAGTATAAAAAATTTAGTTGTAAGACAAAATAATTATTCAATTAATTACTTAAAAATTAAAAAATGCACAAATATTATTTTAAAGGTCATGATGATATGAAAAAGGAACTAACGAATATAGTTATCCTCATTTCCTTTCTTCTTCTTCTTCTTGCATGGATAAGTAGGAATATATATATATATATATATATATATATAGTAATTGATTCAAATAGTCCATGAATTCTTTAAAAGATAACGGTTTGGTTTCTGTTTTATTTTTTTTTTGGTTGAGAAGACCTTAAAATTTTAAAATACTGGCCATTATAGTCCTTTCTGTTCAAAATCATTATGTTTTTAACAGAATGAGTCATGTGACCATTATATGAGCTCATTTAACCATGGAAAGATGAAAAATACCCTTATTCACACTAATAACAAAAACAAAAAAAAAAAGAAAAATCTCTCTCTCTCCAACCATGGCGACCTCAACCCCCCACCCTCCCCCCCCGGATGGAGAAGACGAAGAGACCACCCCCCACCCACAAACTCAAAAACCTAGCTCCCAACAGAACCGAAAACCCACCCACCCCCGGCGTGCACTTGGGCTGCCGACGGAAAAGATGAAGAGCCCCAGCCATGAACTCGAAACCTAGCGAGGAGGGAGAGTGAGAGGAGAGTGGAGAGAAAGAGAGATAGATTAATTTGAAAACTTAGCGAGGAGGAGAGGGAGTGAGAGAGGAAAGAGAGATGAATTTTGTTTTTTTTTATATTTTTTATATTTTCGTTAAATTAATTATTGTTAGATTACTAAAATACCATCTTAAATTAGATTATATGTATTGCATGTGACTCATTCTATTAGAAACTTAACGGTTTTAGACGAAAAGGATTATATTGACTAACATTTTAAGAGCTTAGTATCTTCTCGGTAAAAAAAAAAAAAAGAATCAAACTGTCACTTTTCAAAGAGTTCATGAACTAATTGAGCCAATTACTCATATATATATATATATATATCATGGATAAGTACAAATAATGCTTACAATTTTCGCATACCTATCAGATGTTCCGGTGGTTCCAGAACTTCCCGTTTTATTCCAAACAAGGTCCCAATACCTGCAAATTAAAGTACGGTTAAAAGTAATTTTTTTAATCAAAAAAATGTATAAGCACACATACAACATGTCGACATTCTGTTAATCAATTGTAATAGACTTCTTCTCTAATTATAAATCTTTATAGCATTTGACTACAATATGTCTAACTTATATATAGAGCAATATATAGTCACTTTTTCACCCATTAGAAGTGGGGAGAAGTTTGAATAGGAGCCATCGGTAATACCTTCTCATTTTTTTTTAATAAATGAGAGCAAAATGCCCCATACTAATAAGGGAAAAAGAGTGGTAATAATCAACTTCCTTTAGCGAAACAAGAGCACTCATGGCCATTTTCATGCATTATAGTGAAATTAGTTGATGAGTTTATTTTGGTCTGTGAAAGTATATCTATCTCATAAAATAAGAATGTATATGTCAGATATGTGTGTGTGTGTGTGTGTGTGTGTGTGTATTTATATGATATACCCTCTGTTTTCCTTCTCGTTAAGAACTTCAAGTAGATTGTCGTTGCCATTATATTCAATTCCAGTAACATTTCCGTCTGGCTTTGACAACGTTACTCGAAGTATGCCGTTGTCCACAACCACCTACACATCATAGACGACACGGAAATACATGAGTACTGATCATTTCTCATACAATTAATTAACTTCTAATTTTACATATAAAAAAAATTTATACCAATGATTTTGTAATTAATGAAGACTAAAACATGACTTACATGATGCCTTCTGATACGCAGTTCCATTCCTTTATATGACATAGCTCCGAGTTGTCTGGCCAAATCTTAATTATAACGAATTTTTTTTTTTTAATGTTTGGTTTCTAATTATGAAACATGATCGTTGATGAATTTTCTGAAAGATAAACAACAATAGTAGTTTTTGTGCTAATGTCAGCCAAACTCTTATAAAGTAAAGTAGTTGAGAAAAAATTTGGCTAAATATTGTGCATATATATAGACGGAAATCGAAGGCAAATGTTGCATGGTTTACAAGAATCGTTTAGGTGTTTTATGAAATAAATAATTGTTTTTAGGTGTCCTTTTTTTTTTTTTTTTCCTTTGTGTTTTCTTTTAGGCATATACACTTTACTTGGACGTAAATATGACACATTTCTTTTTTGAAGTTTTCTTAGTGCTTTGGATAATTTCTTTACTCAGTCGTCACTGCATGTTACAGCCGTGTAAATTATCTCACCATATCCTCCAAGAAAATAGTAATAATTTTAAGTCACGATAAAGGTGTGGAACCCTTTTTGTAGCTTCAAATCTCACCATATCCTCCAAGAAAATAGTAATAATTTTAAGTCACGACAAAGCTGTGAAACCCTTTTTTTAACTTCAAATCTCACCATATCCTCCAAGAAAATAGTAATAATTTTAAGCCATGACAAAGGTGTGAAAAAAGTGAAACCCTTTTTTCACCTCTTTGAAACTAATGTTGTTATTGTTATTTATTTATTTATTTATTTTTGTGTGGGTGATAATCGCTTTAAAGCAAAGTTGGACATAAAGAAATATATATCATGGAGGATATGTTTGCAATGAAAAGCTAGAAGTGGGCCCTCGGTGATGCTTGTCTAGATTTGGTGAGTCATAGTGACTGTTTGTTTCGGACCTTACTTACCCTCTGATTAATGATTACATTATTGTGACGTACGAGTTCATCTAATCATTTCTTCAAAAAGTTACAACACATGATAAAGACACAATAAAACTCCTTAAATGCTTAGATTGGTGATGACATTTTTATCCACGGATATCTGTGGATACTCACCCTATTAAAGATGGGTATGAAACGGATACTGGATTAATATTAACCTCTATGCAGGTGTTGGGGGTGGGGGAGGGAGCTCCCATGTACTTGCATCCGTCCCACTTATATTTACATTTAAAAAAAAAATATTTACATATTTATATAAACTTAATTTAAATTTTTAGTATTTTAACGTTTTTTTATTTATGAATTTTTTATAGTTTCTAGAGATTGGATTTGTTTCTGAGAAATTATTTTTATTTTCAATTACATTTTGTTGCAAATTTTGAGCAAACTTAAAAAAAAATTGTTCTAAATGCTTTTTTCTTTTTAAATTCTTAATGGGTAAATGAATAAGGTATGGGTATAGCCCGCACCTATATCAAATTAGGCGGGTATGAGAGGTAAAAAGAGCGGTGAATATGGGGGTGGAAGAAGCATACCCATCCTCATCCCGTCCCATTGCTAGCCCTAGATTAGACTTCATGAGAATCCATTGAATCTATGGGCATATCTAAAACTACCCGTTTATGTCTTTACTTTAAGATAACGAGTCTAGGGGTGCATCCAACGGTCAGCTTCAGACACTTTTGAAAGGCCCGAAACCATGCAAAGCTCACCCCTAAGTCAAGTGTCCTCTTGTATTGTGATGGATTGAGTTTGGGAAGCGGTTCGTAAAAGTATGCTCGACAGTGGGAAGAGCGAAGTGCAAGATTTTAGTTATCATGCTTGGGTGCATAATGGCAATATTATAACAATGTAATATCATGAGTAAAAATTTCAGCACCAAATTGTTGGTGATTGACTAATGCAATGAATATATATACATATATATATATATATATATATATGTGCCAGGCTAGCTATTACATTGAACCAAGCTTGATTCTCTATGCATGCTGCACTTGGACACTATGTACAAAAGAATTTAATTTTAATTGTAAAAATAATTGACAATTCATATCTTTTGTTTGAATAAGTACATTATAAAATTTGTGATTGAGGATTAAATTATAAATCACCTTTTTCTTTGAATTTAAGCATCAATAGTAACAATAACGTCAATTAATTGGAATTTGTACTCAAATAATCGATAGGGCCTTCTAAACGAATGTAGTCATACATAATTCCCTGAAAAGGGCTGGTGCTATTTCTTCTGGTCAAGAAAATTGTGTTGTTTCCTTCCGTAAGTTGAGTCCCCGGAATGTCTATGTTATACAGCCAATACAGCCCGTGGATTCCATGTCTCGCAATGGTGTTGTCTTTTCCAATTACTCCAGTGCTAAATAGAGGAGAAACCGTTTTCGGGTCGTTAATCCGAACCTTAAAAAGAGAGGGAAAAAAAAAAAGTCTTGTTAGAAATTTTAACGTATTATAGTAAATATTGAGTGCATTTGCCAAAGAGCATAGAGCTAGCTCTGCGTCTCTTATGTGGTCTGCTCTTATGCTGAGTTTTGGCTCCGCATTGAATCGAGCTTAATTTGCACAAGAACAAACAAGAAAATATGGACATACTTGCAACTCGGAAAAATGTGCGGTGGCTAGGGCTATTCGTAACGTGTAGGTTTGGGTCTGATCCACATGATTGGGAAGGCTGAACCTTATTTGCCATGTACTTCCTTCATACGTGTTATTATCTTTCTTCCTGAAAAATAAGATAAAATAAAATAAAACCCTAAATTTCACACTCAAAAACATTCCTTTTTTTTTTTTTTTGGGGGTTAAGAAATACAGTTATATAAATCAGTTCCTGAAACCATGGCCACGGCTAAATCTAAACACAATGACAACTAATACAAGAGGCAAGATCGAAAAAAGCTATAGTCATGAACAAAGTTAGGGACATCATGGGTGACCAACACCTTACGTTAACAGAGAGTTAATCTCACAATAAAGAACCGACCGATAACATACCTGGTGACCTGAACAAAAAACCAATCTTTACTATAGTTACTGTCACCAATTGTGTAAACCAAGTCTCCATCAGGATACAAGTCTGCATATCTTTCCCAAAGTCCATACTGCCTAAACCTGCCAACAATCGGATAGTAATTAAACATGATTAGCTAAGATTAACATTAAGCCTGATTTATTGCGATCTTCTTAAGTACACACTTGTCGAAAATTAATCACCTTAGTTAGCTAGTTGATCTCATTTTTACAATATGGTAACCCTTGGTAATTACTTTTCTCAAAAAACAAAAAAAAAAAAAGAAATCATTAGTAATTACTTTTGGGGGTGATTAACATAGAGTTTGTTGACATAATTGGGATTAGGTTCGGGAACGTAAAACTCTGCTGCAGAGCGGTCAGGAATGCCGATTTCCCACAATGTTGGCCCGTTTCTTGGAGGCTCATACACGAGATCACCCACATTAACTTCAGAACCTGTGACATTACATGTACATTAAAGAAAAATATTCCAATATTTTAATGTTTGTCTCTCTTATAATAGCTCTAAGTACTGAAAAATGATACCTGGAATTATTGTCACAGGACAATCATATCGGTAATCACCGATAAAACCTGGAACCCATGCATAAAGATTGTAATCGCCTGGTCTTATATTGTTAATACAAAAATAACCATTCTCGTCTGCTCTAGTCCAAAATTGATAACCCTGTCACAACGTAACATGTTAAAGACATTTTTAAGATCCTCATGTTCGAATCTTAATACCAGAGTTCGAATCCTCACGTTCTTACTTTGAGATCCAACCTTAAAAGTGACATTCTTAATTTGTGGGTACCGTGGGTTTTTAGTGGATCGAGCAACTCTAAGCTGAGCCTGATAGGTCTCAAATGGATGGTAAATGAGACCAGTGAGGGCATCAACAGTCAGAGTGGATTTTTTTTTTTAATTTTTTGGGGCAATCTAACACTATAATATTACCTTGGATTCTCTTTGCCAAGATCCAACATCTCCTGGGGGTGCCAAACCCACGAAGGCACCAACTGCATTTATTTGCTTTTTGCTAACATACCTAGAGATAACCAATAAGTGCGTTAATTAAATTTATGATACTTTAGGAAATATATGGGGAAGAAAAGTTGATTCTTAACTAAATTGTTATTTTTCAAAAGGTTGAGAAAAAAAGTGACTACCAGTCCACGAGTAGTAATCTACCACTTATGTTGCCTCGCTCTTCCGATGTAGGAAAGTCCTCTGATTGTGGAAAATCATATGGCCAGCTTTGAACTTCAATCTCCATCTGCCCCCCCCAAAAAAAAAAAAAACCCAATAATAATAGCCAAAAAAAAAAAAAAAATAGAGTTTCGTTTTTCGTTTGTCTCTATTTAAAAGAGTCTATTCAGGATATGACCTTATATTGGGAGTATAAAAACTTTATTGTTAGATGTAGTTAAAATCACATCAAAATAATTTACAAAAATGCAACATGACATATATCTCTAACGATCGAAAGATAAATCACGATCAGGAATGTATTCTTTCAGGTTTTATCGTAGAAATGTACAATTTAATAAAGCGGAACCTGTTTTTTAGCGTCCTCCCAAAGCAGTTGAAGTGGGTCAGGTTCTTCCTCTAATAAAGAGTTGAGGTAGATAAAAACCGGGCCATAAACTTTCTTCCAAGGCTCATTTGGTCCAAATTGCAGTATCAAATCCTCTCCTGAATAATGTGTACTATGAAATATCTGATTCACACCAGTTCCAAGTGGAGGTCAAGCTCTCATACAAATAAAAGTTTAAATATTGTCACACTGTGTACCACTCACTAGTGATTTTCAACCATTTTGTAATTGTCATGTAAAGACCCACACAATTGTTTTTGACTAATTGAAGGACTAATGATGCTTAGCATTTATCTTCAAACTGATCCCATCTTGTGTTTAAAATTGGATCAAATCATTTCGTTTTCTTGGTAGGCTCCAAAATTTTCAAAAAGACAACAATACGGATCATGGACCGAGAGAATGAGTGACTTTTGTTGTTTTGTTTTTGTTTGCTTGTTATTATTATTATTTTTTTTAAATAGCCTACAATTTCGATTATATTTTCATAATAGCTATCTGAAAATTAAATTCGATCATGATATAACCTATAATTATTAGCCTCTCCTAATAAAAAGTTATGGGTTCGTCACGGTGATGGATCATGGATGTGAGCATCACATGAGATGGCATAATAGTTCCCTTTTTTTTTCTTTTCCGTAGGAAGGAAAAAAAAAAAAAAAGGAAGAAATACTCACAGCGAGAGTGGTTGGGCCCACATGAGAAGTGAGGCATTGTTTGAGGGGCCCACCCGATCGGAATTCATCACTGGGAGTGATCTGCCAAAACCCAATGGGCGGGTTAGTGGATATCCACCCATGAACCCGGTTGTCCTTGTTCTCCGTCGAATACTCGTACTTGTCGTCTACCTGCGAAATTTCTCATCAATTATTCCACGCTAGAATTGTTTGTTTGTTTGTTTTGATTTTATTTTTAAATTAATTTTTTAAATGCCACACATTTGTAACCTTTGACTATAAATTTACAGCCTATTTTCCCGTTACTAATGGAGTTCTGCATCTTCTTAGAAAAAAAAAAATGATTAGGTTAACTTTTATTTTTTATTTGGGTTAAACTTAATCACTTTCTTGACATTGTACTTTTTTTCTCAACAACTTAGTTGATGCTTCACCAATATCTGTTAAAGAAATGGAGATTAGAAAATAAAGAAACAAAGAGGAATTTCGAAAGAAGATGAACAGGCAAGAATTTAAGAATATATGGAACGATATATAGATAGGAAAGTGATGTCTTCAATAATAACCATCTAAATCCAAAGTATGAATATAATCAGTAGATCTATTTAAAACTTAATGTACTCTAATAGTAAGATAAACATAACCAATAGTAAAATTTTAAATAAATTCTAATTAAGAAAATAAACATCAAATAAAATAAAATGCCTAATATAAGTGTGTAATCTAAGATTAGGATCTTCATCATTCTCGTTTCTCTTTTATATATAGCTTTTTTTTTTTTTTAATAACTAGCGTTTGTGACCTAGCTTATATCAAGCAAAGTTTTTTTTTTTTTTTTTTAATATTTAAGGGCTAATCATTTTCTGTGAGCCGACAAATTCTTTTGGAGAGTTAATAGGTAATATTTATTTATAACTGGTATTGGCGCATTAGTAGGATAAAATATGCTACTAATTTTCAAGCTAGAACTCAAGAGTACAACTTCTTGACCTTTGTAAGGTTAATCTTTCCTAAGTTCATAATGCCATAATTACGAGAAATCTCTAAGAAAAGAAAAGAAAAGGAAAAGGAAAAGGAAAGAGAAAAAGAAAAATTCGAGTGAACAGAATATTGGAAGAAAAAGTAGTACTTCTCCTTTGAACTCTGGCTCTACGGGGTCGACAAGTTTCACTGCCTCTGGATAAGCCAAGGCCTGGCCTCTTTCTGGCTTCCTATCCTCGGGAAGAGGCATATATCTTTGTCTATTGTCTGAAATGGCCATGTAATGAAACCTATACACACAAATAATAATAGTATCTTACGACAAAATTGACTAAAACGGCACTGAGAATCTCAACTAAAAAAGGTGAATTCTATTTCCGAGTTTCATATCGTGGGATCTAGTTTTTATTAGTGTGTAAAATGACGAACATAAATAGTGTGAGCAAACTTGAACACTATTAGTACACATGGAACTTACTTGTCTTCTCTCAGCTTGAAGGCGATTCTGGTATTGGTCAGGTTGAATGCAGGCCACCCATTTAGGTGCTCATAAATCCCATACGAATAGAATCCAGATGAGCCACGTAGCATTATGAATCTTTCCCCAAAAAAAAAAAAAAAAAAAAAGAAAATATCTCAATAGTGGTTTTTATAATCAGTCAATTTCTGCACCAAAAGAGAATTAGTAATAAAAATTAAAAAAATAAATATATAGTTAACTAACCTTTTGTCTACATTTAAAGGGACCATTTTACCCTCGAGAGAGAAATTCCAGGTTCTGGTAAACGAAAGCTCTATTTGCTCCTCATTTTCCACTATTACCTTGAAATCTGTCCCTTCAAGCCTGCATTGTCACAACTCACAACACAGCTACCATTTTAATATATATATATATATATATATTTTCAACTTTAACCTCTTTTTATTTTTTATTTTTCTAAATCATATTATAATCCGTCTAAATCAAGTGCTTTTTTTTTTCTTTCCCCTCTTTCAGACAAAAAATAAAATAAAAATAAAAAACAAAACAAAAAACAAGAAAAAAGGGAAGGAGGAGGGACCAAGTTACCAACACATACCTATCCAAGGAACCCTTTTTTCCTTTACTTCCATTACCAATCCAAACAAGGTCCCAATACCTACAATAAACACCAACAAACATATAACTCATACAGATATACATACATATATATATATATATGAATATAATATTCTATCTGCAAACATACAATTATACAGTATTTACTTTAAGGAGAAAAAGGGTCAATATTTGCCTCAGCATAACAATGAAACTTCATGTAAACCTGAATTTTTGTGAATTATATGCAACATATTTACCCTCTATCAGCTTCATCGTTAAGAGCAAGCACATTGTCAACGCCGTTGTATCGTATTCCGGTGACTGATCCTCCCGGTTTCGATAGCGTTACTTCTAGTATGCCATTGTCCATCCCCACCTACATTTAATATATATATATATATATATTACACTTCAATTTTTTTTTCAATTAAACAAAATTTACACATGATTAATACAAATTCTTACATATTGATCCTGGATACGCAACTGCACCGCCGGGAACGACACGGGCTTGTTGTCATCGCCTGGCACGGCCTTGTCGAGATTATGATGGCGAGACTCGGTAGTAGTAATGAAGAGAATCATGATCATCATCACCATCACAGGACTGAATTTCTTGAGAAGCCATGTTGGGGATTTGGACAGGCTTAGGACATGAAAAATATTGGTCGGTCCATAATTTGGATTTGCTCTAGGCAATCTAATAATGATACTGTGAAAGCTAGCCATGTGAATCGAAAAGTTTAGGGACAAAATTTTTCAACAGAGTCGACGTTAAATCACTTTTTAACTGCAAGGTATTTCTTGTTGCCTTTTTTATTTTTTGGCCTACTTTCCTTAAACTAGAAGACAAGACAGGTATTCCCTTTGACAGGTATTCCCTTTTCCTTTTACTTTCTTGTGATCCTCCTATATATAAATATATATATATTTATGTATATATGATATGATCATCTCATTGGCTTGTCGCCACCTTTGTTTTATTTATTTATTTATTTATTTTTGACAACGTAGAAGCTCACGAGCTGCTATATATTTTTGGGAGAATCGAGTTTTCTTGTGACATATGTTTGTGTTTGTTTGCTGGAAAGTTTTCATTGTTCTTAACGTTGGTTTGGAGTTCTTAAACCAACGTTATTCTCACAGAAAACTTTATTAGCATTTAAGTTTGGACTGGATTTGAAAGATATAGTTCTAAACACCATTGTCCATCTTTGTTTGTTTGTTTGTTTGTTTTTTTTTTTTTTGGAAAAGGATAAATGCATTTTAACTTAATAAAATACAAACAACAACACTTTGAATGATCTCATAACACAGAGAAACTTAATCCTAATTACAAAATGGTTACACCAATAAATACTAATGAAACACACAAGGGGGTAAAACATGCACCGAAATCCAATAATAGGAAATCAAAAAGATATATCAATCATCGAGTACACATATGACTCTTTTAACAATACCATTACAATCGATGAAAAACTCCGATCGATCGGAATACCACATAGAATTAATTCTAGTGGATTGAACACTCAAACAATACAAGAACGGGGGGAGACCACCTCTGTTATTACAACATAAGTACAAAAATATACCAACAAAACACAAAACAGAAATATCATTGCCTTTATTTTAAATAAATAATTATAATAAAAATGAAAAAAAATCCCAGACATCATGGATAATACATGTAGTGACAAACCAACAAATACGACCAAAGAGACCAAAACGTATCTCATCCGACCATGAAACCATCCCTTCCACCGAAACCACCATCATGGAGTCCAAAGCATCTTCTCTAGGGCTGGTAGTTTGGTGATCAGCCAAGGGACGATATTGGGCTCCGGCCCCAAGCGAGAAATATGAACGACACAAATCCTAACACACAAGAAAGAGAAAAATAGAGTGATAGTATAGTTTTCCTTTTCATTCTTTGTCCATCTTTGTTAAGGAAATGAAGATTCACAAGAAAAATTTTTTTTTTAGTGATTTTCTAATATGCCTATATCTATGAAAATAAAGAAATTGCCAATAATAGGAAACTATCTCATATTACAACTAATAAAATATTGGCAACTTATTATGGTAATTAAATGAAAAATAAAAAACGTATGGGAAATAATTGAGAAATGGTTATGTTCAAGGCAGGATCTCAGGCAGTAACTTGCCAGATTTCCTGCTATAAATTAATGAATCAAATACGGTCTCCATTGATAGACCAATTTGTCCCTCATTTGGTTTTCCTTTATTCTCTTTATTATCAAAGAAGATGATTGATTCTTCTTCTTCTTCTTCTTCTTCTTCCTTCCTTTTTTTTTTTTTTTTGGTTAATAATATATATATACTTTTGATGGGGAGTTAAAACTTTTTATCCATATAATGTGATCAAGTATGAAAATACCACTAAATTATACCTTTAACAACAAAAGTTTAGACTTTATATGCTCTAAAATTCGCTTTTATAATAAATTCTAGATATAATTTTGTTCCCCTAGTATTATAAAAAGTAGAATAGTTCTTTTATATGAACTACATCTGCCAAACGTATAGTCCAACATTTTTGGGAGTCTTTTGTCATCCTACTTTATTTTTTTAACGCATCTTCTTTAAACCATTTTGTTATTATTGAATTATTTATTAGGGGATTTATTGAATTATATATTAATATTTTTTAGGGGAATAAAATTATTGTTAAGAACAAAAATATTCTTCACACATCATTATGAGAACTAAACAAATTATATTCTAATTAAGTAATGACGAATAGGAATGCAAAATGGTTTTTTCTTTTTTCTTTCTTTCTTTTTTTTTAATTCAAATTTTAAGATATAGAGATTTTTAACCGGCATATGCCTCTCTCTTTTATTATTATTATTATTGTTATTATTATTATTATTATTGGAAAAGGTCTTTCTCTCCTTTCTCTCTTTCTTTGGTTGTCAAAAGAATTTTTACTTTTGGCTTTCTCTTTGTCGATTATTCGAAACATTGAATATTCACCCGGTCTTAGCGAACAAATTTCTACATTTTGGCCTTTGTGTACAAGAAGACGAAAAAAAAAAAAAAAAAACACTCAAGCTTTGGTTGAATAATACGACAAGAAAAAGGACTAAAGGAGTTTATAAAAGCGATAAACAAAGCCATACATAATATGGTATCCCATGTGCCTTATTTTTAACAAAATTCCGGAGAATAGTGGAAATAGGAGGGGAAAAAATAAAAAAAAAATAATAATAATTTACCATATAAAGTCCAGAATTCTAATCCCGAACTATTAAGAAATGGAATTTTAGGGCTTGTTTGCTTCGTTATTTCATTTCAACTCAAACTGTACTTTTTTTTGTCTTTTTCCCAAAAATTTTTTATCTTTTTCCCAAAAAGTTTTTTGTCTTTTCTGAAAATTCAAAAAAATTTACTATTACAACTAAAATATTTCAACTCAAACTAATGAACCAAACGGACCCTAGTCAATAAGTGGAAACCCAAAAATGTATGTATATATAATTTTGGGTCGGGAGACAAAAAGAGGGAGGTGCGGCAAGTAGACCCTTTTATTTTTATTTTTTTAATCTTTAAATTTATTGATGAGGTCCTTAAACACTTCCTATATTTAAGTTTGGCAAAAGGATAATATTTCTATGCCAAATATATAAGTTTCGTATTAATTCAGAAATATATATATATATATATATATTAACAAAAGTTTGGAAAAGGGAAAAAATAAAAGCGGTGACGAATAGAAGAAGGGATTGAAGGAAGGATGAAGTAAGAACCCCATGTTTGGTAGGAGTTAGGACAGTAGGACATCTATATAAGAAAACAGGGCAGGTATTGAAATATACCAAGCATATATATATATATATATATTGTGTGTGTGTGTGTGTGAAAATGCTAACAAACTTGATGAGTAGTTTGTGGGGACTTGGGATTCCTTAAGTTTAGGCACCATTTAAGTTAAAGATGTGGTCTGTTAGGCTGTTTTCTTTACCAAAATCTAATGCGCTTTTTCTCTGACATTCGGTACAAATGAATTAACAGATTTCTTATATGTTTTGGTTACCTAAGCATTCTTTAATACTACTTATTTATGCGTAGACGACAGTTCATGTACACCAAACATGTGCATTGGTGGAAAGAGAGTTCTTCAACGTGGTTTGTGATAAGTCATTGTCACAATGATAGAAATCAAGTAAGCTTTAACATTTGAGTAGTGCGAGGACCTCAATTTTGTCATTCATTCACTAATAAAAAGTAATTTTTTTTTATCATTAATTGACATGTCAGAGTTTTAAAAAATGACAATTCATGTATCATATCAGTTCATATAAGAAGTTAAGATTATAATTTGTGTACTTAGCATTGTTCTTTACAATTTCTTCCACAAAACGGCAAACATATTCAATTTCCTAATAAAATAGAGATTTCATAATTTTCCTATCGATTTCTTAATTTACTTGAGTAATAACAAGTACAATATGAATTTTTGTTTGATCTGTTTAGGAAGTTGGAGAAGATGGAGGACCTTCTAAGCGTATGTAGTCATACATGATGCCCTGAAAAGGACTACTACTTCTTGGCTGCGTCAAAAATATTGTATTGTCTCCTTCAACAAGCCCAGTTCCTTTTATGCTCACGTTGTATAGCCAATACAGACCATGGATTCCATGTCTTGCAATTGAATTGTCTTTCCCTATCAATCCGCTTGCGAATACTGGAGGATTCGCCTTCGGATCGTTTACTCTAACCTGTAAAATAAAGCATTAACATGTAAAGACTCGAGTCGTAGAGGACTAATCCCGCATTGTAGCATGCAAAACAAAGTGTATAAGATGATATTTATTCTAGATAACAATGATTTTAGAAAAGCGATCTGCACGGTAGCTACTAGATAAGTTCTTTGTTTTATACATTTACAAAGGCGTTGTTTTAACTTTTAACAGTTAAATGTGATGTTATATGTAGTACGTCCTGTTCGCAAAGAAAAATCTATACCTGCAATTCAGAAAGAGTGGCCGATGCAAGTGCTAGTCTGAGCTTGTAGGTACCACTTTGGTCCACTTTGTCAAGCTTGAATTGGATTTGCCATGTGGTTCCTTGATATGCATTGTTATCTTTTTTCCTACAAGGCAACAAAAAGCTTGTATGTTTGTAAAATACGTTAAATTAATGAGGCATGTCGGTTCTAGAAGCAACTAGGTAACTTAGTAACTACTGCTGGTGGTAGCATAACGACCATGGATATCTTTCTTAGATATCCTTCAATCAACATCAGAGTTTGAATCCTCGTATCCTTATTTTGAGATTTAGTCTTAAAGATGACAATTTCCGTGCGAAATAAAGACTTGTATTGTGGACTAGGCAACTCTGAGCTATATTAGATGGAAGAATGAATCAGACCCTAATATTATTTCACATGTGGTTCCACTAGATTCTCAAATAAACGGTGAAAACGGGACATGAGAACAGCACCTATCTCCTTTTTTTATTTTTTATGAAGAATTAAAAAAAAAAACGTAGGAAATTAAGTAGCTAGAGTTAACGATTTTGTAGTGAAGTATATTCAGTGTAAATTTTAGAGGGGAAAAAAAAAATTTGTATGGTCATCAACCTGGTAACCTGAGCAAAAAACCAGTCTTTGCTATAGTCACTGACACCAACTGTGTAAACCAAGTCTTTATCAGGATACAGTTCTGCATATCTTTCCCAAAGTCCATATTGCCTAAACCTGCACCCAAAAAAAAAAAAAAAAAACCAGGATCATATTTGAAATGTGAATCTTTATAGAAATGATTTACTCGGTCGCATTTCGATGATAAATCCGATAATGAGCCTATGATCATTGTGTTTGTTATTCAAAAAACAGTTTTAAAAATTAATAGTGCAGAGGAAAATTTATGATTTGCTTACTTATCAGGATGATTAAGATAAAGTTGGTTAACGTAGTTGGGATTAGGATCAGGAACATAGAACTCTGCAGCAGAGCGGTCTGGAATTCCAATTTCCCATAATGTTGGGCCACTTCTTGGAGGCTCATAAACAAGATCCCCCGTTTCAATGTCACAACCTTTTTTAAAATCAAAGCCCTTATTAGCAAAATCATTATACATATAATACGTATTCATTTGTACGTGTGTGTATATAAATATATCTATATATATATATAGGTGCTGCTTTTTTGGGTAGAATATCTCTTTTGGTATTGTGTTCCAAATGCCAAATCACATTAAGCTAGGTCAAATATTAAAAGTGGGTGCGGAATTATAAATAAATTGAATACATGTATATAATTTAAAGAGACTTAATATAATGACTTTTTAACGTAGCTCCATACATAATCTAATGATAATTTTACATATATAAACATTCTTTTTATACTAACATAAAAATTTTAATTATTAAAATAAAATTAAAAAGAGAAGTTGTACCAGAGGTTATGCCAAGGACCACATCGCAATGATAATCTCCAATGAAACCAGGGACCCATGCATAAATACTGTAGTTACCGGTACGTATATCATTGATGGAGAAGTACCCATTCTCGTCTGCTCTACTCCAAAATTGGTAATCCTAATTACAATTATCAAATTTTCTAATTAGTACATTAAAAAAACAATTATCAAATATTTGATTAACATCACGTCACAATATCTTTATTGGCCACAAACATTTGTAAATAGTCACCGATGATTATAAATACTCTACCATATTTGAATTAATTTCCATACAATATATGTTATACTAAATGAATTAATTTCTCTAACCAAAGGACCGTAAATTAATTATTTGTTTAATAAACCTTTTAAAATTTTGTCCATGAAGTAATCATTTAGTTAAAAAAAAATATTGTTCCGGCTAAATTTGAAACGTTTTTCGGAGATTTTGGGTCATATGATAGTTTTAGGACAATCTTATTTTGTTAAAAAAAAAAAATGGTCGAAGTTTTTTTATTTACCGATGTAAAGACACATAATGATAATATACTGATCAATCAATGATTGAACATTCACACAAGTCGTCAATCATTAATTGACTCTTTCAAAGAAAAAACTGTTTTTTTAAGCCAACAATATTTGGATAATAAAAAAAAAACTATAAAAAAAAAAAGCATTTTCCCACGTATGATTCTAAATTACTTAAAAACAGATTACAAAGTCACCTTGCACTCTCGTTGCCAAGATCCAACGTCTCCTGGCGGGGCTAACCCGACATATGCACCATTTGCCGAAATATAGTCATCGCTAATATACCTAAATATATATATATATATATATAATTAAGCAATGAATATGATGATATCAAACACAATGATCTTAATAAAACCATTTAAAAAAAATAACTTGAATAAAAATGTGGTTATTGCAGCATTAGGTTAATAAATTCACACTTACATTTAACATCGAGATTTAGCATTAGAATCCTCTATCCCAAATTATTATTAAAAACAAAAACAAAAAAAGATATAGATTCAACTAATACGAAAAATCTCTTTTTTCAAAGGAAAAAAAAAGGAGAAAGAGAAATAAAAATGAATTCTTTGATAATAATTCACTAACTAGCCAAAGTCAAAATTAGATAAACCGAAAAGTTACTCAACTTGGTCAGATTGAATTTGGACTCCGACAAAGAATGGACCCCACCTGATGGGACACGCTCTTTGTAAAAGGGTCCGATTCAACCTGACGGGATTGAATAATAAGGTTCATCTTTAAACAAAAGATGACCCTCGTAGGACATACTGACTCATGCGTTGTCTACCTATCCTTTACGAGTAGTCTTCCGCTGAGATTTCCACGTTCTTCTGACTTTTGGAAATCTTCAGAAGCTGGGAAGCTGTACGGCCAGCTCTGCACTTCGATTTTCATCTGTGTTTCCATTGAATTAGTTTGGCTTACGAGGAATATAAAAGACAATTTTTTTTTCCCTCTCTATCCCTCTCTCTTTTTTTTTTTTTGGGGAAACGGTAAGAGATAACAATTTCTTCCTATTGTATATTCAGTCATATGATCTATAGATATAAAAGGACATAAAATAGGTTAGTTAAACTAGTTTAAAAAAAAAAAAAAGATTAGTTAAAGTTGTTTAATTGAACTACCTGTGTTTTAGCGTCGTCCCATAGTTGAAGAGGGTCGCTTCCATCAAACAAAGAGTTGAGGTAAATAAAAATAGGGCCAAAAACTTTTTTCCACTGTTCCCCGGCTCCAATTTTTGGCACCAAATCCTCCCCGGAATAATGAGCACTCAAAAACACCTGATTACATGATGTTTAATTCTTTAAAAATTAACTTTCTTATAATTATTAATTATATACATAAAACCAATATAGTTATTAATTAAGAGTATATTAATGTGTTGTGAAAAAAAGATTAAACTACATTCTTTAATGAGTAATTTGTTAGAATAACAATCTTAAAAAGTGAAGAAATTAGCATAATACTGTTTTTTTTTTTTTTTTTTAATTCATGTTGAGTGTCTTGCAAGACGTGGAATGTATATTTAAAGGTGCACGAAAGTCATTTTGTAAAATGAAATTTTTGGAAAATAGTTATGCAAATGAGATTTTCTAAGGTCATTTAAAAAAAAAAAACACTCAATTACAGTTATAATTGATTATCAATGAGAAAAGAATTACATTTTGTTTTAACGACATATGGACGATATGCAAGCCTTCATTGTATATGACTTGTCGTTGTTATTTCGATGTGATCAACATGTCGTTTGTCTAGAAGAAACGACTTTTCGTTTCTCTTCAACAAAATACGACCCACCCATTCTCTTAGTTTGCATGTCGTTTTCTCCCCTAAAAAGTAAAAGCAACATGTTCTGTCGTTTTCTCTTTTCTCAAAATAAAAACGGAGCATTCTTTTTGTTTATACAGAAAACCAGCGGTTCATTTATGTTAAGGCATCGTTTTATCCATAAACGACATGGAGTTTCTTTTATTATCATTTTTTTTTTTTGCAAAATGTCGTTTTCTTTAAGTGAAAAAAAAAACATGTCGTTTGGGTTACTCTCTCTTTTTTAAGCAACAAAAAACGTCATATCGTTTCCCAAAACATAAAACTTCGTGCCGTTTATTTTCATGTTTGCTAAAAATGGCATGTAACTTGCTCTGTCGTTTTTCTACAGCGAGAAAGCTAATGTCTAGTAATGGCAACTTAAATTCACGTGGCAAAATTCACTTCAAAAACGACGCGTGTTTATTTTATGTTCTGTTGTTTTTCTCTCTAAAACGACATATTCTTTGCTTTGTTGTCGTTTAACAATGTGACAATGAACTGTACTCCATTTATTAAAAAATAACAAATGAAAAAATATAAAAATAAAAATAAGGAGGAAAAAGAAATGCATACCGAAAGAGCAGTGGGGCCAACATGAGAGGTGAGATTCTGTTTAAGAGGCCCACCAGATCGGAACTCGTCACTGGGGGTGATAATCCAGAACCCCACATTATTATCATTATTGGGCTCCATGGATATCCACCCATGCACCTTTATGTCTTTGTTCTCGCACGAGTATTGGTACTTGTCGTCCACCTTCTCAGATTTAATTATTCCCCATGCAATATTGTTACATTATTTTATTAATCATATATCCAATGATTAAAAAAAAAATTTTTTTTTTTTTTGAATACAAAAGACCACAAGAAGTGCTAAGATATCAAGATAATCCCATCTCGATTGTGATAGGGAGTTGGTAGTCAGTTGTGAAGTATCGTGAAGGAAAGTCGAGAAAGTCTCATCTTTTGAATTAGTTTTTGGGGTTAGAAATTGAATACAATACCACCCAACAATAACCGTTAATATATATAACTTAACAAAAAAATCACTTGGTCAAAAATGGCATTCGGTAGGGTCAAAGGGGACTTGGGTTTGGAAAGGAGTGAGTTTGATCCCAGCTCATACTAAAAATATATATATATATAGATATATATATATATATAAGTTGTATTTTTGTGGCACCAACAAACTATAAAATCAATGTTGAATAGAATTACGTACGTACCTCTCCTTTGAACTCTGGCTCTACGGGATTCACAAGCAAGACAGCCTCAGGATAAGCCAAGGCTTGGCCTCTGGGCGGTGACCGGTCATCAGGAAGAGGCATCTTCCTTTGCCTGTTGTCTGCTACTGCCATGTAGTGAAACCTGCTTGTCCGGTCACATTGTGACAATGTTAGATGATATCATACATACTGTCATCAGATTGCAGCTATTTCAACTTTCCAAGGTTACAAAAAAAAAAAAAAAAAAATCAACTAGTTTGTGAAAAATATATGCAATTCAAAATTTTTTTTTTTAATTATTAGTTTAAAGATAGGAAATTAAGAAAGAGAGAGAGTAAAAATGACTAGTACTTGTCTTTTCTGAGTTTGAAGGCAACTCTTGTTTCACCAAGGCTGAAATCAGGCCATTCGGTTTGGTGCTCATATATGGCATATGTGTAGAAGCCCGACGACCCCCGAAGCATTATGAATCTATATTTATATGTATGTATGTATGTATGTATGTATATGGCAGGGAAAACTACTTATTAGTGTATCACAAAAATTAACTAATATATATATATATATATATATATATAAAATGAAGTAGGGACCTTTTATCAATGTTTAAGGGAACAAGCTTGCCCTCCATTGACGCATCCCATGTTCTAGTGAAAGAGATCTCCACTTGTTCCTCACTTTCCACTATAACCTTGAAACTTGATCCTTTTATCCTGTATATATATATATATATATTATTTGTATATATATATATATATATATATAGATATGTACACACACATATAGCAATAGTGTACTCTAGAAACTATTTTCTCCAAAAAAAAAAAAAAAAAAAAAAGAAGGAAAGAAAGAATGAATGAATGAACAGATCACTTACACATCAAATATTCCAGTGGTTCCAGTGCTAGTTGCTGAGTTCCAAACCAGATCCCAATATCTACATATATATATATATATATATATATATGCATTTTTAAATGCTGATCAAAACAGGTTACAATTATTTGTAAAACAAGAGTTTGGAAGATACATTGTGAAGTTTTGTAATTAATCATACCCTCTATTGGATTCGTCGTTAAGCACTTCAAGCAAGTTGTCTACGCCGTTGTAACATATTCCGACGACAATTCCGTCCGGGTTTGACAATGTTACTTGGAGTATGCCGTTGTCCATCACCACCTGCGAAAGAGACAACTCATAAATTCAAAAAAAAAAAAAAAAGTTAAATCAAAAATATTAAGGGGAATTATTAATAGTTTAACGAGTATGAATAATTTCACATGATGATCTTGGATACGCAATTGCACTCCGAGTGGCGACATAGCGAGGCCCTTTAATTCCAAGGTTGAGTTTTGGATGAATAATGCGGATTAAATGTAGATTTTGTTAAAATCCCATCTCCATAATGATGAGAAAAACGTATGATATAAAGGGCATTAAGAATATATACAAATACAAATATATATATATATATAATATCTTGAAGAAGAAGCAATCTTTTGGCTACTATTTGTCTTTATAATCTCTTTGCTTAGTCGCCACCATTGTTTGTTGGGTCGGATAGATATATGTCTTGCAAGAGTCGCTAAGTAGACCTTAGCCAAAGCACATTTTATTGTACTATATACATGAAAAGCTTGGAAACTTATTATGAAGAGATGTCGTTGTCGTTCAACAAGTATACGACATTCTTTAACAACAAATAGGGCGGTGTTGGCCTGGCCATTTGTGAATCTCCATTTGCACCGAATGAAAAGCAAATAGAGAAAATAAGAAGGTTGCATGGATACAAAGTTACAGCTTATGATTTGCTTGTACTCTATTATCTTGAGGTTCTATACCGTTTATTTAATCTAGGGTATACTTTAGTTAGTTGAAAATTGCTTAATTTTTAATTAAAAAAAGCTGATTGTCGGTTGCTATATATAAGCTGTGTTTTGTAGTTAGTGTTGGCCTGGCCATTTATGAATCTCCATTTGCACCGTCCAAGCTCGGTTCACCACAAATATTGCAGTTTTATATAGAAAGCAAACAGAGAAATAAAAAGAAAAAAAAAAAAAAAAAAAGGTTGCATAGATACAAATTTACAGCTTATGATTTGCTTATATAATATTAAGTTCTATACCTTATATCTAATCTAGGGACTAGTTTAGTTAAAAATGCTTAATTTTTAATTAAAAAGCTGATTGTCGGTTGCTATTTTTAATCTGTGTTTTGTAGTCACTTATTTGATGGGGGTAAAACACATCCGTAAAATCAAAGTCGAAATCAAGACAAACATGGAGGAAACAAATATTTACACGGTTTAACAAAATTGCCTAGGTTTGCGGAATGGGGAGAACCAATGCACCAACGACTATAAAATTACACACTTAACAAACTTTAACCACTTATACACTCGCATGAACACACATGCTAAGCCTAGACAAAAAGACATTTTAACTCACACATCTAAATATCCAATCTTATCCGCCCTCGTATCCCTCAAAGGTGTGGTGATGCCGGTACAAACTCAACAAGAATATGTAAACATGTGTCAAATTCAAACTCTCAGTGTTTTCGCAAAAAAAGACGACTCTTCTTGGTGTAGCACTGTGGCTCCGCCCTTAAAGCTTCACTTAAAACTGTCTTTCCCAATCATCATGTACGAAATTTTCAACTTTTCACCGTCTACAGCTACAAAAGTATATACGGTATTAAAGAGAAAATTTATAAAAGGACTGCCAGTACTAAAACCTTGCTTATAATAAATAAACCAACGCGAGCCAGTCAAATTTCCAAGTGGGCAAAATTCATTTCAATAGGCAGAAAGTAAACCAGCAATTCTGTACAACTGGTAGTATTTTATTCGAATTATATGTATAGATATTTCTTCCTTGTGATCCTTGTAAACTTGACATACGTATTGGCATGTGTATACCAGAAAAGCAAAATCTCCATGACAGAAAAGAAAACGTCCGTCGCTTGGATTTCGTGTTTGACTCAGCAAGGAGGACCTTCAAAACGTATATAGTCATACATAATCCCTTGGAAAGGGCTGGTGCATCTAGGCTGAGTGAGAAAGAGAGTATTATCCCCCTCAACAAGCTTGTCCCCTGGTATGTTGATGCTATGCAGTCGGTAGAGCCCGTGAATTCCATGTCTCGCTACTGAGTTATCCCTCCCTATCAATCCGGTAGTAAAAAGGGGCCGTCTTGTGCTTGGATCATTAACCTGAACCTTCAAGGAAAAAGGTAAAGTCAAGAACAGCTTAGATATAATGTTAAAGTAAATCGTCAATTGGTTCTTCCACTAACCTGCAATTCAGCTAGAGTTGCAGATGCAATTGCCACACGCAGTTTGTACGAACCTTTTCGATCCACATTGTTAAGTTTAAAACGGATTTTCCATGTTGTTCCTTCATGTGTGTTATCATCTTTTTTCCTACAATGACAAGAAAGTTTTTTTGCCAATACATCTTACAAACTGGCTAGTAAATGGGAAAGGACTATTGAAAAAATCTATATAAAAGCTGTGCAGGCGAATGTAAATATAGGGCATTAACATTTGTGATATTCTATTTATGCCGTACAACACCACTGTTAAAAGAAGCACACCTTGGAACCTGAGCAAAGAACCAATCTTTCGTGTAGTCACTAACACCAACAGTGTAAATCAAGTCTTCATGAGGATACAATTCTGTGTATCTGTTCCATAGTCCGTACTGCCTAAACCTGCATATCGAACAAGATGGTCCAGATTTTATGTCTCTTTGTAAAACCCATGATTTGAATGATAAATTAGGCACAAAACACAATTAATGACAGGGACATATCAATGAGAGGGGGGTGGGCACCATCTAACATCCCGATTCCCTGAGTCAGGCTGTTTAACATTTTTGGGAGCTACGAATATATGATTTAAGAGGAAGAAGAAACAAGGGCTAGTTTTGATCACCACAATCAGGATCGAGAGTGGGCAAACGCCTTAGAATCAATAAAGATAAAAGAGGCCAACCTGTCGGGATGATTGACAAAAAGTCTGTTAATATGCTTTGGATCGGGATCAGGAACATAGAACTCCGCAGCTGAACGATCAGGAATGCCAATTTCCCACAGTGTGGGCCCATCTCTTGGAGGCTCATACACGAAATTGCCCATTTCAATACAAGAACCTGCTATACAGGTTACCGAAACATAAAAATTAGAACGTCACAAAAGCCACAAAGTGTTTAGAGGATAAAACAAATTTGAAAATTTCATGGAATTTCAAGGAAATGATACCGGGGCTTATGGTGATGAGAGCATCGTGTCGGTAATCTCCGATGAAACCTGGGACCCATGCATAAAGGTTATAGTCACCAGTGCGTACGTTTTTAATGGAAAAATAACCATTCTCATCTGCTCTAGTCCAGAATTGATAGTCCTATAAATGAGATGAGGCAACTTATCAATTCCTTTTGTTTTATCTATGTAGATAACGGAATTATTATCAATCTAGAACATTCCTATTACCGTAGGTGCTCATCCTTAAAAGAACACAATAGTTTTGCATCATACTACTTACTGACACTAAATAACACCTCAAATTATAAAGAATGGAATAGCTAATATTCGGAGTCAAAGGAAGTGGATTTTCTAAAATGAAGAAAAAGAACATTGAACTTTAGGTACTCCAAAATGGTAACGAGAAGGGGCTGTAAGTAAAAATCACCTTGCATTCTCTTTGCCACGATCCTGCCTCACCTGGTGGTGCCAAACCAACAAAAGCACCTTTTGCAGATAAACAGTCTTCACTTATGGATCTACATATTGCAATTATAAAGGAGTTCTCATAGTTAATACTGGCAGAGAACTAAAAATAAAATGCAAGATGTGTGTGTATTAAATTATACTTGCAAGCATGCAAAATACAAGTACTACATCACTGGAGAGGCAAGTAGCATGAGAACTAAAGTGATAAGAAATATGATACCTAAAAGTAGTTGTGTTTGCTTACCTGTCCAAAACAAGTAGTCTACCACTGACATTACCCCGTTGATCTGATTTCTGGAAATCCTCGGAAGCAGGGAAACTGTAGGGCCAGCTTTGAACTTCTGTTGTCATCTGGATATTTATTTACATGAGAGTCTTTATTCACTGATGAATTATGCCATTTATATGTATATTTTATAGTAAATATTACACCACTCTCTCAATGCACCTGTATCTTGGCATCCTCCCATAGAAAAAATGGGTCATCTCCTACGGGCGCAGAATTAAGATAGATAAAAACAGGGCCAAAAACCTTCTTCCATGGTTCACCTGCTCTAAATTTAGGCACCAGATCTTGTCCAGCATAATGAGCACTAAGAAACATCTGAGGACACCAGAAAGAAAAACCAACATAACTAGAATGAATCGTATGTCCAACAGCATATGCTTATTGTAAAATCAATGACGTGCTGATGACCCACATTGCAAAATTGTTTATAATCACAAACATTCTTGGTCAGTGACTTACAGCAAGGGTGGTGGGTCCCACATGCGAAGTCAAATTCTGTTTGTGTGGTCCACCAGATCGGAACTCATCACTGGGAGTGATCTGCCAGAATCCTATCGGTGGGTTGGTGCACATCCACCCGTGGACCCGATTGTCTTTGTTTTCACATGAGTACTGGTACTTGTCATCCACCTGCAGGTCAGGAAACAGTTCAGAGACAGAAAGATCTTTACATAAAACCTAAACCTATGAAAAAGGAAGCAACTCAATCTTCACATACGTTAAGGCAATAAAGAATACGTAGCAGTTGAGCACCAACATACCACAACGCTATATTAGTTATTAATCCAAGAATGGTTAATATCTGTTAACTAGCATCTTTTCCACACATATGATAAGTTCTAAAAAAGTTTTTGTAGACGTACCTCTCCTTGGAGCTCACGTAACTTGGGATTGACAAGTAAGACAGCTTCCGGGTAAGCTAGAGCTTGGCATCGTCCTGGTAACCGATCATCAGGTAGGGGCATGTACCTTTGCCTATTGTCTGCCATTGCCATGTACTGAAACCTGTCAACTCAAATAATTCAGGAGTTGGTTTAGTTTTGAGTTGAAATTACTAAAAAGTTAAAACCACTCTTTTATTCGAAAGAATATCATAGCGTAGAACAATATATCAAAGAGTAATCCTGTTAGCTTTTCAAATACGTTTTCATTCGCATCGGAGGCAGGGAAAAAAATGCAAATTGTATTGGGTATGGATTAGCTATTAAAGTAACTGTAGTATTAAACTAATCACCGGGTCTACGGATACAAAAGGACAAATTAATAGCAGATTTATACTTGTCTTTTCTCAGCTTGAAAGTGATCCTGGTTTCACCAATGTCGAAGTCAGGCCAATCCTTCAAGTGCTCGTATATGGCATAAGAGTAGAAGCCCGAGGAACCACGAAGCACTATAAACCTGAAGAGAAAAGACAAGGAAATACTGGTAATTAACATTCCCAAAGATAAAACTCAAATGACAGCGTTTATCCCAGTTAACTAGGAGTTGTATTGTATATGAAATGACCTTTTGTCTATATTTAAAGGAACGAACTTCCCTTCAAGAGAGGGATCCCACATTCTTGTAAATGAGAGCTCGACCTGTTCTTCAGTATCCACTATGACCCTAAAATTGGTACCTTTAATCCTGCATAAGGATCAATTCATCATTCACCAACTAGCACAAGGAAAATGATAAAAAAATAATGGGATGTTAGTTGATTGTAGCCCTAATATCAAAACGTTAAATACTCCAACTGTAACCAATTCATCACATAAATCAATATAAACAAGAGCCAACTAAAGTTGCGCGTAAGGAATCTCTTCAACAAGAAAACTATATCGATGACATTATTTCCAGAGTTGCGTTATGATATTAGAAAACGAAAATAGAGAGGAGAGGCATACACATCAAATATTCCGTTACTTCCTGGTGCACTCCAAACCAGATCCCAGTACCTACATATTCATTCAAAGTACCGTCATCTCTGATTGCAAATGACAGGAAATAGCATAGACAATACTATTCTCACAAATATCAAATGAAGCTCCAATTATATCATTTGTTTTCCATCAGACTTACCACAAGTCAAAATTATTCTAGTTGATACCTACATCGAAAAAGTAGAGGAAATGGGATTATATACCTATTGACTTACACAATATATGTATGGAAATCTTTTGCTTCTTGAGTAGCATTAAGAACACTAATTTTTTTCCTAACTTTCCAATACCAACATAGCGCGTGAGTTGTCAACTCACATGCCATGCCAATTGGTGTTAAAAAGTTGAGACCAGTGACATAATTCTTTGATCCTACCTTAAGAACTTGACTCAAAAAATGGAAGAGAAGGAAGATAGATTAAGACGGTCGAAAAATAAGTACCCTCTATTAGATTCCTTATTAAGAACCTCAAGCAGATTGTCAACACCATTATATCGTATGCCAGTAACAATTCCGTCGGGAACTGATAATGTGACTTGAAGTATACCATTGTCCACCACCACCTGTGTATTGTTGCATTATAAGCAGGATAAGTGAGAGCACATGTTAACTGACTGAGTTTGAACTTGCACATCAAAATTGGGATATGATAACAAAGGTAGAAGGGATCAAGTGCAACTCACATGCTGGCCTTGAAAATGCAACCGCACCCCGGGAGTCGACATGCCAGCGCTGGTGCCAGCGCTGGTGCCGGCACCTTTCTTGTCAAACTTGTCAAGCACTAATTTCCTAGTTTTAAGTTCTCAAAAATCAGAGACAAGCAAGATTTTCGTACCCAAATAAAGAATATCAATAAAAAGTTTGTAGAAATTCACAGGGAAAAAAAAAAAAAAAGCAACATATAATTTTGCAGCGAAAGGAAATGAAATTCCCCTGAATTCAATCACCCATTTATGATTATATTCCTATACAAAAATACTAGATTTTTCATACAATTAAACCCATCAACTAAATGAAAGAGACGCAACATAAATAATTGAAAGAAAAAACACATTTTTCAAGCGAAAGATGCCAAAATTGCCAATTGAATGAATACACACATATAATAGATATATATATATATATATGAACTAAAGCGATTTCTTTTACGGGGTGTTTTAGGGACATGATTCTGGGAAATAATTAAATCTAAGTGATGATAAAAGAAGAAAAATTTTTAGAGAGAGAGAGAGAGAGAGAATTACCGGAGAGATTTCTTAAGGGAATGCATAATCAGCCGTTATTCGGAGAGGCGGTGGCGGGAAAACTTTCAGAGTCTGAAATATTTTAGGAGCAAATTATTAATGGGAATTAATATGCGAATTGCTTAATAAAGGAAAGAAAGCAGGCAAGCAAGGTTTTAAGAAACAGGAAAAAGACGAAAAAGACATCTTTGTTGAATTGTTGTTGTGTTTTCAGTTTGGAATGGGAACTGTCTGCTTTTGACAGGTATTTGCATCACGCATGGTATAGTATACAAATAGTTTTCCACATAATCACATGCATGATGTCTACAAACCTTTAAGGGATTGTCACGGCAGCTTTATTCGTTATTCGGAACTGCACCTGTCATGCTTTATCAAAATTTATCTTTTATAGATTAAATCTATAAAAGATAAATTGTAAAAATTGAAATTGAAGCACGATAATTTCTTGAAAATTACCGATAGACATCTTATACAGATAAGATACCTGATTAGATAATATTTGTGTAACAATTTATGTTATAGGGTTTACATATATCCATAATTGCTGTTATAATTGAAATTGATAAGGATTTTTTTTATTGAAAAAAAAATCCTTATCAATTTCAATTTTCTTATATCATTAGGGAAACGCAATTTTAGATTCAAATTCAAGAATCGTTCATGAATTTACAATCAATAGTTAATGGTTCAAATTTGTCCTGAATTTTTGTTTTTCTTTTGTGACTACGTTGGTAAGATGTTTGTTTTTCTTGCTGGATATTTAAGTTTGAATTATCACCATAATATTGGTTGGGATATATGATAAATCCATTTCGTGAGGGATTCATATATCATACGGGAGGGTATCCTCCTCTTTTGAGTTATCTAGGCATTCTAACATTTATCCCTGCAATCCAAAATTTTTTTTTATAAAAGAAAAAAGTGATTGTTACGGCAGCTACATCATCGTCGCATGACTACTTTTATGATGACTTAAACAATATTATATGGTGTTTTTTTTTTCATCTATTATGCATGTGAGTTGCAATTCGGATCACGACATGATATTACTAATAATGTGTCTTGTGAAAAGATTGTAAATTTTTTTTTAAGAAAAAAAGGTAGTAATTTAAATCACACATTTCATATGATCGCATTAAATTTTTTATTTATTTTAATAGAAATTGAAGCATAAATAATTAAATGCGACTTTTAATATAGGGTAAGGTTACGGTAGAATCCCTTTTATATATTTTATCAATAGAGTCACTTTTTAAACCGTTAAGATGCAATCAAATGACTAATATATTGTTTGTGTATGATAGTTATAATGCACCTTATTTTATGTTAGTATAAACTGAAAAAATTTAAAAATAATATATAAAAAATAAATTAAAAAGAAAACACTACCCATTCCCTCCTCGACTGCCGGTGACACTCTTTGTCGACAACCCCCCCTGCCGCGAGCCCAGTCCCCCAATGGCCCCCCTATCGATGCCGGCTAGCCCAATTGCCCCTCCCCCCCAAAGACAAATCTTGTCGGCATTCCAGGGGGGATGTCGGCATTGAGGGAGGGGGATCTCCTCGAAGTCGTTGCCGATGTCGGGGGGGCCGCCAGTGGACGATCGCAAGACCGGTTTTTATTTTTTTATTTTTTTGAATTTCTATTTTTTTATTTTTTGTATATAACATTATGGATTAAGATGTATTATAGTTATCATACAAGAGCAACATCTTAACTGTTCGAGTATATCAGAACTGTTTAAAAATGAGCTTTATCAATAAATGAGACATTTTGAAATTATATATATATATTTATCACAGATTTACCCTTTATATATATATATATATATATGTGTATTTAAAATCTACTATTATGAACATGAAATATTTGATATATTAATTGTTTTTATTGGTGGAGGTTAATCCTCCAATCAAATAAAATTTTCACTTATATTAGGCTGTCAAACACTGAACAGTTCTATTAACTTTTTCGTAAATGTTATATTTAAAATTTTAATGAAAACAAATAGATGAGACATTTTGAAATTATATTATAATTTAAAGATACAATACGAATAATTTATAGTTCAGGACAAGTATATTTTCACATTAGTGATATAATTCATGGAAGTTTTCTTAAAAATTAGCGTACTTTGGAAAAAAAAAAATTATTTGAAAATCATATAAAATAGTAAATTTTAGATCATGATATTTTGTCTCCTGAAAATTTTTAATCATCGGAAAATGAAGTGCTGCGAGTAGCGAAAGTTGTTGTGAAAACGACAAAACGACCGACGAATGGTGGCCTTGTTAAGGGTCTGATTGCTACCAAAACGACACAAAGCATCCGGTGAAAGATACCCACGAATTAGCATGAAGCAATGAGCATCACTTTCCACACACACGGGGCTTGTAAAGCGATCTCTCTCTCTCTCTCTAAGGGATTGTAAACCGATTTCTCATGAAAGTTAAAAAAGAAAAGAACAGGATCCCATCTCTTATTGGAAAACATGTATAATTTCTTTTTCTTTTTCTTTTTTAAATTAGAACATATATAAAGGGATAATTGGAAAGACTTTTACAGTAACCTGGATGTACTGGTAATCGTGCTTGGATAGTACACCGTTTAATGAACAAGAGAGAAGGGTGATTAGAATAAATGATACCGTCAAATTACTTAAATATTAATTTTTTATTCGGATGATATACCTACAAGAGAGAAAGATGATTATGATAGATAATATTGACAAATTACTTAAATATCAATTGTTTTTTTGGACAATATACTTATATAAGTACGATAACATGATATATATGATTTTGATCTACTAAATAATTCGTGTGGATCATTAAAATGGAAATGACATTTTTCTACGAGAGTTATTTTAATTTTTGGTTGAGCAAAACAACTTGTACCTATATCTTTGGAATTGCTACAATGCTTTTTTCATTCTTAATTAAGAGTTGAGCAATAAAATGAGCTTTACTATCTTTTTATTTGCCTCAAACTAGACGATTTTTTATTATTATCTTATTTAGACATATGTCTTATTATTATTATTAATACAAAGACATTGTTAAAACATTAAACCAAAGGTCCCTTGCAAAAACATTAAACTAGCTGGTCTATTTTTGTAAAAATGTTTATTATTCAAACATTAACATCTATAATTTTGGTGTCAATTCCAATGTTTTACTTAAAATTAGAATCATTCATTATATTTAAATTTAAATTGAAATCTTATTCCATTGAACCAAATGTCAAGTGTTTGAAGCAACCAAACGAAACAGATAAAAGGGTGTGGCACTACAAGTGAATTGATACTTTGGGAAAAGCTGTCGGTATATTTATCACAATCCCAATCGACTTTAAGTTCAGTTCTGTCCTCAGATAAATTTACGACACTGATAAATGAAATAAGATACACATGACTTTATGTAATGCATATATATATTATAATGATAATTTCCGCTTGCTGCTGCTAATGCACTTCACTGTTCTCTGTTTTCTTCTGGAAAAAAAGAGATCCTAATAGCACAGCAATTCCCGTGATCGCGATCGTAAATATAATCCGTTTCCGCGAAAACTCTTGCGGCAGCGGCTGCCGTCTCGGAGCACCTTGCTCTCTTTCAGCTGCCCTCACATCCCTTCAATCGAAATTCAACATTTCATTACACGTTTGTGAGACGTAAAAAAAAAATACACACACACACACACACACACACACATATATGTATATTTGCAACTAGTCTAGTGAACTAAAAACTAACTAGAGTAGTCTTTAAACACAAAAAGTGGTTTCTAAAGAGGTAGAACCATCCAATGCAGAATCAAAGGCGGTTCTCAAATAACTTCGGATAGTGAATTTCAATTGTATAAAGTTGTTCAGAAGCATTCCTTCCCGGAAAAAAAAAATCAATCACTGAAAAGCAAAATTGGCAAAGAAACAGGTGAAACTTGAATTAGTTTTGCACTACAAAAGTAAACCAACCTGGAAGGTCCCACAATGTTGCCAGCGACACCAGTGCATCTAGTCTCATGGTTGTATCTTTCTCGGAGTCTTATGTATTTGTTGCAAAGAGAACAAAGTTCTGTCCGGTTCCCACATACTTCCTGTAATGAAAAGCACACACTTCACACTCAGTTGCTGTGAGAGTGAATAGGGGGGAAGTATGCTTTCACAGTTCAGAAAAAAAAACTTAAAAGTCGTTACCTGATGCTCAGCTAGATCAATTGCAGGCAATGGGAACTCGCAGAAGTCACATGTCACAATCCTTTGTGGGCAGTTTTCGCCTTTATGAATGGCTAATATTTCGCGTTCCATTGTCTCACTGCATAGTGAACAGGCAACCTGCTTCGAGAGACTTGTCAGAGAAGAACAATTATGCAAAGAACATCATATCTCCAGACTCAAATCAAGATAATCTTAACCAAACAAACTTGGTTTGACTAATTGATGGCCCGGTTTGTTTTTCAAAACCTTCTAGCAAGAAAATCTAAGATCCACCATTTGGAAGCTTGCATAGAAATTTTCCATGCGCAAGTGTCTATGGTTTTGGTAACAGCATATGGACATGGTTCTTAACAAGATAACGTAAATATGACAAGACAAATTAACTAACAGCCACAGCATAAGTTGATTACACTTGAAAGACTAAAAATAAGCTTATAAATAAAATGCATGACTTGGTATAATTGGAATGTTTTAGAGGTTGATGCTGGCTTCATAGAGCATGCAAAATCTACATAAGCATGCAAAATAACTTGGCTTATCAAATGTTCTTGCATGTGCCAAGACAAATAATGCCATCCTCACATCGTTCCTACTCTTGGCACACCACACTTTCAGGAATATAACCGCCCATCTCCTACATGTGCACTCTACTGTGAACTAATCTGTCCCAAAATACAAGGCATTACAAAATTTTCTATTACATTTAGAAGCCTCACTCAATTAAAGTATTGTGTAACTAAAAGGATAAATAATAACAAAGAGGATTTAAGATGTCACATGTAGATTAGCTATGCTCAGTATATGTCAAGATCAAGAAACCAAAAGAGGCATTTAAAAACCTGAAAGTACCTTTCTAAGTGAAATCAACAATAGGGAAATCCTTCCAAGGAATCTCAATTTAGTTCATTAGGAAGATTAAGAGCCTCAAAACTGGAACAAACCAACATACCGGGGCATGAGTGTTTAAGTAGTGCTCCTCAGCGTGCTTTTTCGGAACCATGTCACCACAGACTTTACATCTTTCTAGATTGCGGGAGCAATGAGCAAAGTGCAAATCAATATTCAAAGTAGGGATAGCTCGGTCACTGGAAACAAAAGAAAGTGTTAGTCCTCATTCCTTGGCACATGACTTGTGTTAGATCAGCATATCCGACTATCTAAAAGTCTAAGACATGTATTCAAGCATGGTAAATGACACTAGACATATGAAACTAAATATGAACTAAATTAGTAAGGATAATCTCGAAAGATGGAACAACCAACATAACACTATTTATGAGGGGAAAAAATCCTGACCAGTTTTTACAAATCATCAAATCAGATACATACATACATATATATATATATGTATGTATGTATATATCCAGCATCATGTAAAGAGCGTGATATACCAGTGGTGAAAAAGATGTTTGGTGTCCTTTTCTCGAATATCCACAACGATTTGTTTCAAGAAAAAAACTTAGGGGAACAAACAGACTTTGATCTGTAGAATACTTAAATTGAACTAAACATAAGAAATCAAGCAAAGATGAAAGGGAACAAAAAACAGGACCAAAGAAAGTATCATTGGACTCTCATGAGATATGACTGAACAGACAAAACAACTAAATTCTTAACTATTCAAAATTGCAGCTAATTTCACAGTCACCATTACTTCTGCAGCATGTGAATACATCACAACAGCAACTTATATCTCAACTTTCATCCAGACTTCAACGACTCATGAAACTAAAGCTGGTTAATTCAATAACGGGTTCTCCCTTGCGATAACACAACCGTGCTCTCAGCAGACCGTGATTTCACTAAGTCTACATCACGATTCTCGACAAATACAAATACACGAAATAATTACAGAAGACAGCTACAAATTTCACAAACACATACAGAGAGAAAAAAAAAATCAATTATTAAGATAGCCCTGAAAAAAAAAAAACGCATAATTAACTCACTGAAACTGATTTCAATCCAATAAACCTTAAAAAAGAATTATGATCTTAAACTGAGCGATAAAATCAACAAAGATCAAATCCCAAAAAAAAAAAAAAAAAAAAAAAAAAAAGAAACTTCATGAACAATTGGAGTGAATATAGTCTGTAACTATGGCAATTGAGATTTTCTTAGCTTCAAAAACTATAATCTTACATGCCATACATTATTCACTCGTCACAATTAACACAGCGATCATAAACTGAAAACCCATAAAAAAAAAAAAAAAAAAAAACCCCAAAATGCAAAATCGTCAGAGGGAATTCTACATGTACAGTTACCAGTGACTGCAGATGCTTTTAGATTCATCCGATGAGACAGCCATAGAGAGAGAATCGAGCCTTCGATCGAAACCTTAAAATTAAAATAATAATAATAATAAAATAAAAAAGACAACAAATTGAACCAAAAAAAGGGAATTAGGTCAGCCAAATCGAACAAGATATCAACACATATTACAGACAAGAAATTGGGTTATTCGGGAAATTCAGGTTTACCGAAAGCTATAAATACGGAATTATAGATTATGAGAGCCCTGGATTCGTGACTGTTTTAGCTTTATTTTATATATATAAATATATTTTCTCTTTACTCTTTTTTTTCTTTACTCTTTTTTTTTCTTCTTCTGTATTTGTTGGGAAAGGAGAAGAGTTGGAAGAGGACGATTGAATCGGAATGAATGCTTTTGTTTGGTCTAACCAAACCGAACTTCTTTTTTAATTTTATTATGAAAAATAAAAAATAATAATTTTTTTAAATAAAATTAAAATATAATGTTGAAAAAAATATTTTAAACAAATAAATTTAGGCGAGCTGAGAAACAGGGAAAGACTTTAGTCCAGTCCACAATTATCATCCGGACTAGAAAACATATTGATCCAACCCCACGCGCTATGTGACGAGCGTGCGAAGGAGGCTAGCTTTGAACTCCCACTGGGCTGGGCCTTGAGTGAACTTGGTCACGGCCCATGGGCCTTAGGCCCGGACGGTGGTCCTGATAAATACTGACACTTGGCTTCACTCCAAGAAACTCTAGTGTAAGGTATCATTGTACATTTATGGCTCGCATGATAGAATGTAATAGAAAAATTAGGGGTGATCTCGGTTCGGTTCGGTTGGTAATTGAGATCTTTGATTTTCAATGTGGCCAAGTTGTTGGCATTGGCGGTTTCGATGTGAGCTCGATCTGTTGGAGTTTGGTTCCGACGATTTGAAATAATTGGTGCAATGGAGACAGAGGAAGAGAGAGAAAGGAAGCTCGAGGGAGAGTGACGTTCTCAATGACAATTGCGTTCTTGTGACCGTGGTCATGTGTCTAGCCACGGCTTGGTCATTCTTGGGAGCGGTTGAGAAGAAAATAAATGAAAAAAAGGATCGGGCCTGAGGATTTTGTTGGCATGGGTAGAGTGGCTAGGGTTTTTTAGGATTTGAGAGAGTGAGAATAGAAGGGAAGGTAGGGAGGAAGCTCCTTAAAGACAAATGCGGATTTCATTTATTTATTTATTCGAACATACGACAAGGCAGTTAATGACTGTTCGCTTTTATCATTCGAGCAACAAGAAGTTGGCCATCAATCGATCAACGACCAAACGAAGCTCATATTGAAGTTTCCTTTCAACTCCTCAAATTTCTTCCTATTGGCTCGTTCCATACCTAATTTCAATGGGAGGAAAATCCTTTATTAATCTTGTAGATTCTTACCAAATGATTACAATCTTATTTTCCATAGCTTATCACAAGCTGTTTGGAAACATCTTTGCTTATTATAAATAGCATTTGTTTTTGCATTGGTCAGAAACAAAAATCACAACAAAAACAGTTTTCAAATTTTATTAAGTAAATAGGAAAACTCTCTAAAGTTGTTTTTTCTATTTTAAAATATTTTTATAAACAGTCCCAACGCCATTTTTTTTATAAATTCCCGTTCCTTTTTTTTTTTTTTTTTTAAATCCAAAACAAAATCACAACATAGTTTAAAAAGGAAAAAATAATTAGAGAGAAACACATCCTTAAATAAGGGCACATTTCAATATTTCATGCGGCATCATAATTGATTTTGCTTCATAGTGAAAGTAAACACTTTCATGTGTAACGGGAGACAAAAAAAAAGTGTGAGTAAATAATTTAAAATTTATTTATTATTTGTTTAAGTAATTACAAATTATCGTCTCAACAAAAGAAGAAGGAACAAATCAATTCTGACCAATTAATATTCATGCAGTTATATTATAAGAATTATAGGTTTGTTTGCTTCATTAATTAATTCCAACTCTAACCGTACTGTTTTTTGTCTTTTTCTCAAAAAGATTTTTGTTTTTTTTGAAAATTCAAAAAAATTTACTATTACAACTAAAATATTTCAACTAAAACTAACCAACCAAACACACACTATAATAAACAAGTAGTTTAAGCACATTATATATTCACGTGTCATCTAAATCTAATCTGAAATTAAATTAATTAATGTTACGATTTGCATTTAAACTATCACTTATATCGAATTTTTGTAAATGCTATGTATTTGAATATATGTAAAATGAGTAATGAACGCATGTATGAAATATTCCTTAAACTCTGGCTTCTTTTGGACGGAGTGTCCATTTTTTAAAAAGAAAATTTTTTTGTTTAAAATGGAAAGTCTTATCATTTTGACAATAAGATTGTGTTTGGATGTGTAAAAAATTTTCTTCTTAAAAACAAAAAATTGTTTGATGTGAGAAAAAATGGTTGTTGGAAATTGTGCACTACTGAGAATATTTTTAAAAAATTCGTTTTCTTTTTTCAAAAAAGTATTGTACAAAGTAAGTTGAAAATGAGATAGTTTTTCTTTTTCAAAATGAGATAATGATGGAAAAATTACAAACATTTTTTTGCAAAAATTTTTCAATTTCCGAATTTGGATATGTCATCCAAACATAGTGTAAATCATATGTATTTCATTATCTGTTCAAATAGTACTTATGAAAAGAAAATATATACCTAAAAAAATTAAGGGAGCAAGAAATAAATAGCATTTTTATATAAATAATTGAGTAAATTTTAAAAATATTGGAGTAATAAATAAAAGTAAATAATAAATTTACTTGATAAACTATTTATTAACTTATTGTAAAATGTTAGTTACCACAAAATTTTCTCCTCTCTCTCTTCTCTTCTGTCTCTAACGCGTGAGAATTAGGGTTTTTTCAATCGTTTTCGTCTCTTGGGACCGAACTCCAATGGTAGTCTTTGGACTGTCTCTGGTTTCCCGACCCCAAGGATGGATGTGAAAATCATATAGTGAGAGGTTTGAAAGAAACGAGCCTGTTGGAAGAGGATCAGCATTGCAGGAAGAAGCAAGATGGACAAGTCCTGTAGTGGCTCGACTTTGACAATCCTTAGTTTTTCTCGACGACGTAAATCTTGTTTTCAGCAAGAACTCTTTCTATGTGATTGGTTTTTTTTTTTTTTTTTGGTTTGTAGTTTTGTGTGTAATAATAACGATGCTTTTGTTGTCTTTTATTTAGGTATTGTGTTTTAGTTTGTTAATTCTAATAATGGAGTTGGTATTCCCCACCTTCCGCATTAATTGTTTGTTCACTAGATTTGAGTATTAGCGTTGTTTGATCCCATTAAAATTGCTTCTATTCGAAGTTGGTGACCTTAGTACTAATGAGTCTTGGCCTTCAATCGATCAAGATATTCTATTGATTATTGGGGTTTTGTCAAAAAATAAAACTTATTTACCTAATAAATTTTATGTTTGCCTAGTAAATTTTTGATTTATCTAATAATTTTGTTATTTATTTCAAATATTTTAAAACATTGCTATTTACTTAAACTATTTTTCGGTAAAACGGCTATTTGCTGTCGTTTTTCAAAAATTAATACAAAGTGGAAATACGACATGACCAAAAGGTACCAGATTTTAACGATTCATGTTATACAAGGCAAAACTTTCACAATAACCATCTACTTTTGAAAAGATGAATACAATTTTTAAAGCAAAAACTAAAGCAATAATATTGTCGTCCATCATTAATGCACACTTTGATTAATTTACAATATATTAGAACATATATTATATAGTACCACATTAAATTAGTGCGTTCCGTACGGTATCTTTTCGGGAAGTGACAGATGAAAAGAAAGTAAGATGGTGGTGGGATGTATGACCACTATAAAGAAGATTTTCTAACATTTAAATACACGATATAATGTTATTATATATAAATTTATATATTATTATATATAAATTTATATATTTTTACATTGATCTCTCTTGCCCGGTTGTATCAGAAGGATTCCTTTGGTGGCAGGTTGTATCTCTTCGAACCTAACAAGATTAACTTGCTTGATTGGTTAGCTTGTCCATTATTATTATTATTACTTTCCTCCAATTAGGCAAGCTAATGTAACGTGCTAAAGTATTAATTACGACAATGTTAAAGCGAACAGGTGGTGGTCACTAATAAAAGATGAATCTTATGGCATGATATTTATAAACATGATTAACTTTGAGTTAGTGACGATGTTTAATATCGATGGTGTTCCGAGCATTTTTCTAGTAATTTATACTAGAGGAAATTTAATAACTCCCCCTATGAATTTGACCTTTGTCTTAATATGTATTATGAATTTCTTTGAAATTATTGGATTCCCATCATCCAATCATACTATATTTACACCTCTTTACGGCGTCTGGATTCTGTCTAAATTTGAACGGAAAAGACACGTGTGATTGCCAATAAGATTTTTGAAAATGTTCTCTTTTCAAGTTAATTGGATATTGTTGATGTTGAGTACCAATATTTTTTTTATTGGTAACGATCCCTCCAAATTTTCATTGCTATCTGAAATTCACTGTTACAACGGTGCCATGTTCTAAGGCTTTTTCAAGAAGATGTAGGACGGGATAAAAGCTAGAGAATCTAGATAGAATCTACAAAATCAAGAAGAGAATAAAACTATTAGAAATCTAGAAACAAAACTGAAAGAGAGAAATAGATCCAAGAACGAGAACTCAAGAGAAGGAACTAGAAACTGATCAATATCCATTAAACAATAAACTTTTGAATAAAAATACAATTGCTCAAACTATTTATAGAGAATTACAAGAATAAAATAAACTTAATTAACATTCTAAATCATCCTAAGAGATAAATATAAATCTCAATTTAAAATTAAATATAACGATAAAAGATATCCGAATCGATATTATACATGGTTTAAATTCAAAATCCATAAAGTTAATTTATATTCAAAATTTCTAGCATTAATGATTCTTCGTCAATAAGCCATTGGTGTTGGAAATTAGGAGATATACCTCAAATTAAGACATAAATATATGGAGAAAGCACATGAATAACACAAATTTAAAGACTATTATATCATATGACAAAAAACGTTAATACTAGACTAATATAATACAAAATCAAACTAAAGTTAACTAAAATTTATGTCTTGTTGGTCAAGAATGAGAAATTTGTATCATATTGGTCAATACATAAAAAAAGATGGTTATTTAGATAATTTTCTCTAAATAAAATTATTCACAAGTTCTCACAAGGGGAGAGCCTTCTGCAAAAGGCCTTGATAACTTTTCATATGTTTGCCATATTCGAAGATTGACAAACAAGCACCTTGTGATAAAGACTTGGAGTCGATTGGATCTCGGTCTCCAATAATTATTTTTTAAGTTGATTTTCAAAAGTTCATACTTCAATTAGCTAGTTACATTATAAATCCACATTTCTCATTCTTTCTTATCCATTTTCATGAAATTTAAATTTCTAAGCTCTATAACTTTATTATTTTCAAGTGAACATGTAACTTTTTATTAAACTCTCACAACGATGAGGAAGAACGAAACAACATACATATAGCTTACCGATCACAATCCGAACACATTTAAGTTTTTGCACCAATCAAATATTGTACAATTCCTTTTTAAATATTCACACTTTAACCAAACACATGTTGTCACATATAATTTCAAAATTCCGACTCCAATTTGTTTTTTGTCGTTAATTAAAAGATTATTCGTCAAAACATTTTTTTTTGTCATTGATAAGTTAGTAATTCTCTTAGCGATGACAAATCTCGTCGCCGTTTGCTCAACGGGTTAAAAAATCCACCAAAAAAATAACAAGTGAAGTTATAAGCGACTATTCATGTGGTTAAAGATACTTTCAAAACATATATATTCACACGTGTCATCTAATTCTACTCTCAGTCAAATTAATTAATTAGTGACGTGACTTGATTTGTAAATAACATGACAGTCAAAACAACGATATTTTTGTGTTGATTTTTTTTTTTTTGGCAATTTCTGAATTTAATGATAAATCTTATGTAGTGATGATAAAGATGTGATGTGAAAATAATGATATTATTAATGTGTATATTGAATATAAAATATAGTTTTTAACTATTGGTAATGGTGGATTTGTCTATATATAGTATGTATTTATAAGAAGCAAAAATGGTTTTTTAGTTGATTTAAAAGATGTGATAGTTTTTTCTTTAAAAAAAATGTGATAGTTTTTTAGATTATTGATAAGAGAAAAAAATTTAATTTTTTAAAGACTTTCAAAGTCTCAAACATTTAACAATGCCATGAATAATTTTAGTGGAAATTCATATTCAAAGTCTAATGACGACTTTTGGACTTTTAAGCAATGATAAATGTGGTCGCAAAAAATATAATGTATTATTGGTGCCAAAAAAAAAATCATGTCCAGGACCGGGGGTATTCGACATATATAAGAATTTACGTTTCTAATGACCCCTTCAGTTGTCAAGTGAGTTTCAATATTTGGAATTAAAAATATTCTATCACTACCAAAAAAAAAAAAATTACAACATTTTGGTTTGATTAAATGTCATTTTTAGTCACAAACTTGTGACTAATTAGCCATCATATATTTTTTGTGATTAAAACTTTTAGTCATGAGGTTTTTAATCATAAAAAAAGTTTTAGTCAAGCCATAACTAAAAACCTTGTGGTTAGAAGTTTTAGCCATGATAAAGATTTATGACTAAATACATATTAGTTTTAAACTTGTGATTAAAGATAATATTTAGTCACACAAAAATATTGTTACTTAAAGTGCCATACAAATTTTGTAATTAAAATTTATATATATATATATATATATATATATTGTACATTGAGGAACCTCAAGTTTTGTAGCTATCCACGTCAAGAAGTTCATGAACCACTCAATCAAACACTTTCTATTTTTAATTTGCCTAGCTAGCTAGGCATACAAGGTTTCAACTTGCATCTGATATCCACTTATCTGTAGTGCATCACCAAACCCCCCCCCCCCCCCCCCTTTTTTTTTCTTTCAATCTTCCAATGGAAGCTCTACCTACCTTTGTTACAACTAACGCAACATTTTTTAAAGATATATGTAGTCCAATCTATATAGCTTTATTAGCCACAAAACCATAATAATTATCACAACCAAAAATTATTATTATTATTATTGTTATTATTATTATTTTTGTGATGAACCAAACTCATGATCTATATATGTATAGGTATAGGCTTAAAAAGATATGGATTGTAAATCCTAGTTTTTTTTTTTTTTTTAAATTGCTTTAATTTAAAACCATATTCCCATGAGACTACTTTTGAACCTTCTTTGTTATTTTCATGGTTCCTTTCGCCGGCTTTCACTTTCATTCTAGGATCCTGGAATCCTTATTTCGCATTATGAACAACGAAAGACAATGTATTTACCATATATATATATATGTGTGTGTGTATAGAATATAATATAATAAAGAAAGAGCATCTACTAAAAAAAATATTAGTTAAAAGATGAAAGATTAGAGGGAAGAGTGATATTGATGTCACCATCTGTGACCGAAGAAAGAGAAACCTTTTTTTCAGGGCCGGCAGGTTTGGCTTTTAATTTAGCTTAAGCGACAATGCTAATGGAATGGATGTGTGATTAATTGAATGTTAATTAAGTTTTTTACTAAGTGGTAATTATTATTACCATTTTTTAATTTGGGTCTCATCATTTTAAATCAATGAGTCTCCTAAGGATAATCTTTTAATACAAGTTATGAATTTTTTATTTCACTTCAATGAGTCTGCTAAGGATAATCTTTTAATACAAGTTATGAAGTTTTTAACTTCCTATATAAGTATATATCAATCTTAGGACTTACTATCCTTAAAAAAAATATATAAAATAATTAATGACATTGATGAATAATTAAAGGCAGTACTACGAATAGGCATTATTAAGTCAACTTGTCATTAATTATAATTTTTGAATGGCTAAAAGTAGCAAAAACAGAAGGTTTGAAATTAACTGTCCCACACGCAAACATAATAAATAAATGACACTAAAACAGGCGAATCACATGCAGCAATAATTTATTTCTTGCACCGAATAAGGAAGAATATTGTATACAACGATCCTTATCTTTTTCTTTCCCAGTACGTACATCATCAATTGTACGTGCCTAAATTGAAAATTTTATTTGTTGTTTTCTTTTACGAGGTTCTTGTTTGTATAGAATTAGTTTCTTTCTTACATATTTTATTTCTACATATGACATAATATTAGTTCTTCGAGAAGCGACTTGGCAAGCCTTTGATTTCAATAGTCGAAAGAATCTGTCAAGTTAGATAGAGCAAGAATCAAAATAGGCATACCTTAACGTTAATACCACATGTGACTCTATTAAAAGATGTAGATTTTGAATCCTCTTACCTGATCACGTTCAAAAAATGTATATTATATGTATAGAGCAGAAATCAAAGCTCTCATCTGTTTTCCCTTCTAATACATTGCTTTGAAAAAAATGGGAGTGAACTTGGTGTTTGCAAATCTTGGTTACTCACATTTTTTTATTTGATATTTTTGGATGTCATAGTACTTGTTACAGGAGAAAAACAAGATATTTTTTTAATGAGGTCAGATTTATTGTTTTTTTTTTTTTTTTTTTATAATATTTAGTAACTATCCTCTAAGCAATACTATTTTGGCAACTATCAAATTTAGTATATATTTTTTTTCTATGACTAAATTCTAGAATTTAAATGATATGATAAAATATGATACAATATATTTAAACAACTTGTTAAATGAGGTCAAGGTCCTATTGCATATTTACTAGATAAATGAAAAAGAAATGCCGGATTCATAACGTTCCCTTTTTTTTTTTTTTTTTAAATAAAGGATCAATATTTTTATTTGGTCAAAATATGATATGTATTTCTATATAATAGAAAAGAAGAATAGTTAAATCAGTAAGAAAAATAGAGATCGGATTTCTTTGTACACTCTGTTCAATTATTACGCACGTAATTCGCACAAAGGAGACGAAATCAAGCTTTAAAAAAAAAAAACTCCAACTCTTTCAAGTTTTATTTTTTATTTATTTATTTATTTATTTCACTGTATCTCTATAACCAACACCAATATTTTCCTACTTTCAAAAAAAAAAAAAACGTATAGATCATCTTGGTTTTGAAGTTTCAAATCTGATAGGAAACCATAATTAAATACATAAAACGATAAATTAATTGATAGAAAATCACAAATCAAGTCGAGATTAGAATGAGTGAAACCTATCAACCTATATAGACTATAAAGACATTGACTATATGTAGTGGACATATATATAAATTTATTAATTATAAAATAATGAAACTGTAAAATAGAGGTGAAAAGAAAAAGTCCTACCAGTAGAGTTCTCAGGATCTGCTTCTATGGTGAGAAAGATACACCAAAGTTTGAGACGAAAATGAGAGAAGAAAAGGAGATGAGAGATATCTCGTAAAATGGATAAAGTTGTTTTGAACTCTTGATTAATGCAAAATATTTTTATTATCATGAAATTCCTATATATATATATATATATACATTTCTGAAATTAAAAAAATTTATTATCATGAAATTCCTATCTATATGTATATATATATATATATATATATATTTCCGAAATTAAAAAAACGATCTTCACAGATTTGTTGCTTGTAAACTAGCATTAAATTTAATATGTCTCTCCATAGGATAATATTGTTAAAACAAAAATATAAAATTAATGAGAATAACACGTGCTTTAGTTAAATCTAGTATGATTTTCCAACCTGTTTCGGGAGTTGATTAATCCACTAAGCACCACAATATTTAATACAAAATGGTGATAATTAATTAATAATGGTATATAACAACAATAATTAGAGTACCTAGGCATGTTAGCTTCTTGTGATAAAAGTCCATAACTAAAAATATGGAGGTTTTACAAAAACGGAAAACAACAAACAAAACAGAACAAATATGCAAAAGGAAAATTAATGTAGGATTTCAATCAACGGATCCCACTAAAAAACCCAAAAAAAAGAAATTGAAATTTTAATGCAACTGAAATAAAAACAGATTATATAATTATACCCTTTGTTCGGCAAATATATTACCCTTTATTAAGGAAAAAAAATAAAAAAGAGGTTAATCACATAGATGATCCACGAATTGAAGAACCTGTTATTGAGTATGTGATATCACGCGGTCAATCACTCTATAAATGGAAGCTAGCTATCTAATATATATCTATATATATTTATATATGTATTATATTTACAGATATATATAAATTTAAATAAGTACAATGATCAATATGGAAAATCATATTATTTGTGCCTTAAGTTTAATAAATAATATCTTAACATACTCGTTGATTAGCATTGTTACTTGTATTGTATTTTTCAAGTTTTTTTTATGGACTTTTTTTTAGAGATAGTGATATTAAAAAATATATATGTTGAAAGCAAGCAAATGCAAAGCGTGCAGTTTTCCCTTCTTCAGCAAACCAATACTTCAGTTAATTAATTAATTAATTAATTTCTTTTTTTCATAATAAAGGAAGTTGGAGCCGCTCTTAATAATTCATAACTATTCCGGTGCTTCAATGAATCAGTTAATTAGTTGGTAACTTTTCTTAGATGTTCGTTTATATATATATATATCTATATATATATATATATTCACCCGGGGAATCTAAGGGAGCCATTACCAAATTAAATAGTGCCCTAATATTTTCTAACATAAACCAAAATGTATATATTAAATTAAAATGAAACAAGTCTGTCAACTTTTAGCATTCAATTTTGTTGTTGGATTAGCATTAAACAATTCAGAATTAATGTGATCCTCTTTATTTTTAATTGCAAATGGAGAGGATCCAAAGTTTAAAAAAATGCAAATAGCTAGTGCATATATATCACTACTTGCAAGATTAACATGTTGAAATGTTGGAAACGTCTAAAGGTGATTTTGGATCAGATCGGATCGGATCTCTAAGTGGGCACAGATTTAAGAATCACCAACGGAAAGCTTCACAACACTTTAGGTTACAAAACTCCTAATGATTATGGCGTGTGAGTATTACTTGAACACTCACAATAATTCTATAGCTCAAGAACTACTACATATATATATTTGGATCCATTGCTTACGGTGACGGAGTCATAAATTCTTGCTAGTAGGGGTTAATAACTAAAACCAAAATTTAAGAAATTTAATGGGGTTAAAAGAATAGGTTTCTAATTTTTAGTGGGGACTTTGTGTATATTGATAAAAAAGAACACGGATTTTTGCACACAAAAAAAAAAAAAAAAGCCTCCGTTGAACTTATGTTGACTCCGTGCCTCGTTGCGTATATTATCATCTAAAGCACTTTTAATTTCCTCTTCAAATATAATAAAATTATGTTCTTTGTAGTTTATACACGTCTCAATTAAGGATCAAGCGCCATATATAAAGATCATGTATATATAAACATAAATCTACATGTTGTATATGGGAGAGTTACCAAGTCTAGCTTCTTTAAGAAAATTTGCAGTTGAACCGATCAATTTCTTCTTGCAATTTATATATACATATATTTATACACACGCGCGCACACACATACATATATATATATATATATATATGTTTATTAAAGAAAAGCAAGGGTTACTATTATGATGAAATCCACTAAAACTAGGTAATCAAATGGTCCCTACTGGCCATTTTCTTTTTCGAGTAAAAATATGGCTCCTCAATAAAGAAAGTGGCTATATTTAAGAATCAATAAAGTGGCATTTGAATTTTTAAATTATACTAAAGAGGGCATGGAACCTTAATTAATTAATTCTTTTTCTTTTTCTTTTTGTTTTGTTTTGTTTTGTTTTTGTTTTTGATTTTTTTTTTTTTTGATAATTAATGAATTCATTCACTACCATCTAAAAAGAAATTGAAGTGCCTTTCTTTTAAAAAAAAAAAAAATGGAAGTCATAATCAACAGGAGGTCAACTTTTCTTTCGCAAAAAGAAAAAAGAAAAATGAAAAAGAAAAAAAAAAAAAACTCTCCTGGGTCTGCGTAAACTTATGATTTAGCTGATGATTGACACTTGTCCTTCTCAAAGGTCGGAATTAATTGGACCTCCTTATTAATTAAGTCAATTGCCTTGATTTCCGGATTATATGTTCAACCTCGAATGATCCCATTGGTGAATTCCATATAATAATATCCGAATCTTATTGGTCCGACCATTTTTTTTTCACGTGGGTTTAGCCAATGAAAAACAGACCTCAAGAAATATCCTCAAACCCCAAGAAAATGTTTCTATAGTAGCACAAATTTTTTTTTTTTTTTTGAGTTTCTTATTATATGATGTTCGGTCCACATCTCTAAACCTCAAATCTAATCAAGATTACATTAAGATTCAAAAAATATACATATATATGTAAAATTGACAAAACTTGATATAAATATATGCGCATAAATTTTTCATACTTTACAATAATATTATCGGATAAAGAACTCGAGATGCGACTAAGATATTTTATCACTTCTCATTTAAACAATATATAGTGGGATCGAGTTACGTAATATTGCATAAATATATATATATATATATGTCATTTTTGAAACTGTGAGATTTATACGATTGTGGTGTGGGGGCTAAATCCAATAAAGGCGTGCCAATGACACCCTCGATCGGCTAATCCCATATGTTGTTTTCACGTGCCTTTGCTCCCACATGTTTGGCAAAAAGTATAGAAAACTACAAAATATATATATACAGAAAAAAAAAAAAAAAAGAAAGGGTTGTTAGAGATCGAGAATAGTAATGACCATGATTTAAACTTTTGGGAAAAGCATTAAAAAAGGAAATGTGACCATAAAAATGTTCACGACAAAGTAAACAAAAAAAGTTATTCCATATTGAGATACCGTCTCCTGAATTTCCGTTATGAAAAATATTTACCAAACTTTTTTTTTTAGTTTGAGGATTGAGAATTCGAATTCTAAACCTTGTGATAGAATTAGGTGTAGAATTACTGTTAGGTTATGCTTGTAACCACATTTATCACACATTTGTAAATATGTGTACATATTTTCTGAAGCACATAGATTTATGTTTTAGTTTATTAATTATTTGAATAACCTACTTATGCCTTTTCTTGGAAAGTTCAGAATAAACTGATGAATGTAATCACAAAAACTAATACGGTTATATATATATACTTATATATGTATATCTGTCTGTATAATATCTATATATAGACATGTATTTGCAGATTAAACTAGTCCAAGAATTAAAAGGAAAATGAATACGTGTTCAGCCGAAATCCATATAGAAGCTTCTGGCTAACTTGTTCGATTAGGGAGTTGAATTCATTAGTCTGCGTTTATATTTCGCTTGGAACAATTTATTGCTTATTTCTTATTTATTGGTATCATCAATAGTTAGTTTTATTAAAAAAAAAAAAAAAACAAAAAAAACAAAAAACAAAACAAAACAATTATGAAGCCACCAGGATCGTGAGCAAAATTCGTCTTTCTAAATATCAGGGGGGACATCCAGATATGGTTCAACTTCAAAGGCAAAACTAGCTAAAAACTAATTTAAATTCAAGACATTGATAATCGATCGAACATTTTATTCTAGTTAGTCTTTCTTCGTCATCTTGTTTTTCCCCCCCTAAGAGCGGAAGAAACATTTATAATTAGCTAAGTACATCGATGTTAAATGAAAACAAAAGAAAGAGTAAGAACATTTGTATTGACTCTATATTTTATTGTAATATTGTTCAATTAACATTACATTGACACCAAAGTAGATTAGACAATTAACCATATTAATAAAATGATATCGTATTGATGTGGGTTTTGGTGGCCTTCCTTTTTCTTGTTCCTTATACAAGCGATTTTTATATGTAATGCGTTATGATTATTATAATTTTGATCTGACGCGATTTCTGTTGTCTTTTACTTGCACATCTGGTCCTACATACAAGGGAAGGCTAACCTCTAACTAAATTAACAATTAAAATATTCTTATATGCAATATTAACTTAATTTTCAACACCGTTCAGTGATCCGTTACGATATTATATAATGTTGATACAGTGCAATTTCCGTTGTTTTTCACTCACACATCTGGTCTTATAGAACCACCGACTATTCTCAAGGAGTGGTTAACCTCTCTTATAAATTTAAGATGTATACGTTAGTCAACTTTTAGCTTGACAACGTAAGCAATTTGTGAAGATATTACATCACGTATTAAGTTCTAGGTCATTTAATTCTAGAGATTCATGTAATTTGGTGCTAATTTAGCGCAGAGGAATGATGTTTTATATGATTTATTTTTCTACAAGCTTAATTTTATCCAACAGAAAAATCAGTATTATTGAATCCAATTTTCTCGTTCTTAAGTCGTACAATCAAGAGAATCAAAATTTTATTTTGAACTTTTGCCAAAAATCCTCGTATTCCTCGAGACAAGATCATCTATAACCTTGGTAGATCATTCGTTCTAACAACCTAAATAGGAGTTGTAATGCTAATTAAGGGAGTATATAATTTATTTCTTGTCCTTTATATTCGTCTTTCTTATCATTTTGGATACAAGTCATCATTGTTCCCACGTTTTTTCTTTTTCATTTTTTTTTAATAAAAGGTTATCTTTTTCTACAAATTGTAATAAAGCAAATAAATTAGTACAGCATTAAAAATATAAAAACTCATCATGGTTATAAATTAAATATTATTACAGCTCTTGATGAGCTGGTAAGCGGATTAAAACAGCTCACCGGTCAGTTTGTCGTGACATGAAACTCATGTAATTATAACCATTTATTCTTTCTTATATATAAACAACGACTTCTATTACATCTAAAAACCACAACTTATACACTCGATTCTTGAAAAGATCAACTCAATCCACTTAAGTGTCGAGTATTATATTTTTAATACTTAACAGAGAACCATTGTTTAAACTTATGCTACGTTTGGTGTTTCATTTTAAACTCAAATTTTTCATCTCATTTTTTGTTTTTTTTTTTTTCTAAAAAATTAATGAAAATTATAACTAATTTTTAAAAGTCAACCAACTCCAACTTAAAAATTTAATCTCCAACTAACTTACCAAACACAGGCTTAATGTCTAATTTTCATTCCACAATATAAGTAGGAATATTTTTTCCTTCCTTCAAGATTATGGAAATGAATTTCGCCCTTATGTATACCATCGACATTGCTAATAACTTCTTTTATATTACCAAGTAACCAACCATTAACTTCTTTTATATTACCAACTAACCAACCACATAAAATCAAGACAAATGTACTCTATATTTAAATGACATATCCAATTTTCAAAATTGAAAAGTTTTTGTGCAAAAAATATTTTTTTCTTAATTTTTTCCATTATTCTCTTAATTTAAAAAAAAAATTATCTCAGTTTCAAACTTATTTTGTACAATACTTTTTTGAAGAAAAATATATTTCTTTTTAAAATTTTCTCGTAATGCACTATTCTTAATACCATTTTTTCTTATTCCAAACAATTTTTTGTTTTCAAAAAAAAAATTTTACACATCTAAATATTAGTTTTCTTTTTCTTTTTCTTTCTTTCTTTTTTTTTTTTTTTTTCTAAGAGGTAAGAACACACATGCATACACACCACACATGGGGTTAATTGTGCCTTGGAACTTGTTCTCTAAAGAGAAGGGGAAAGCTTTTTAGTTATTGCCAAAAATAAAAATAAAAACAAAAATGGCAAATAGATACTCTGCCAACATCAATGGAGTCGTGGAGGGTGAGATATTTTGCAATTGAAGGCACGCTCATCCATTTCCATATTTGGTAACCTTAAATTACCAAAAAAAAAATGCAGAATTTCCCTACTTATAGCTTTTCAAACTTTTGGATAGCCGTGTCTTATTCGACACGTGTCCCATTCTCTTAGCGTACTAGCTGGTCTCCTGTTGGTAAAGGTTTTTGGGTCCTCCCGATTCCCGCTCTGTTCTCTTCATGTGAAGTACCAAGTATGCCCCTTTGCCCTTCCATAAAACGACAAGAATTTTTCCATCTTTTTATATTTTATTTTTTCCTTTAATTTTCAAATATTAGGGAGAAGGGAAACATCCTAGTTGGATTAGACAGAAGAATCGAAGAAAATCATACTGCATGGCCCCTTCAAGATTCAAGAATCGGCCAATGCTGTGATTTGACGCTCTAATAATTTTGCTATCGTTCTTATTTTTTAAATCTAATTAAAATCACATTAAAATTAAAAAAAAACAAAATATATGGGGATGTTTGTTTACCATTTTATTTTAAACTATATTGTATTTTTTTTATCATGATTTTTGTCTTTTTCTGAAAAAGTTTTTTGTCTTTTATAAAAAATTATTATTCAAATTTAAAAATCTTAAACTAAACTTATTCACCAAACACCTCCTATGACTTTTGACATAGATTTGACTACTGAAAAATAAATCTTATAATAATGCATTTTTTTCATATTCTAACATAGACATCTTCCTAGACATTAATGCCTGGCTTTTTTATTAAAAAAAAAAAAAAATTAACAGATAAGTATTGTTTAACTTATATGTTAACATGACCGACAATCTAGTTAATTCATTAGCCAAATTTATTTCAAAAGTTAATTTTTTTTAACCTAAACGGGAAAATGCATATGCTTAGAGTCTAAATCAGGAATGTAATTAATCTAATAATAGGGGAAAAAAAAAAAAGAAGGAGAAGAAAAGAAAAGTCACGAGTCCAACAATTTTTGTCATTTAGTCACAATAAATAGCAAAATGTATGTTTTAAAATTTAAATAATAAGAAAGTGGGGTAGGCTTAGAGCAATCACTATTTATATCATCATGGTCTTTTTCCTTGTTTCTTCTTTCTTTATTTCTTTCTTCTTTTTCTTTTTCTTTTTCCTCCTAGAATCCTTCTTTCTTCTTTTGGAAGCGGTTTTTCTTGTCTTAAACCAAGAATACCTCTACCTTTCACGAAAAGGCAAAAAAAAAAAAAAAAAAAGGCAGCACTTTCAAATTAGCAAATATTACCTTAGACTTTGTGAACCCACTTGTTGCCATTATTGGACAAGACAAGCTTACTCTGTTAGATTAGCCATTAGTGAGTCCTTAAAATAAACAAGTTGCGCTAATTAAATATCCCATATGTTAAATTATTTGCAATATTAATTATTAAAAAAAATATTATGGATATCAACTTTAATCATAAATTTTTAGTACTAACTTATATGATATGAAAGTTATTGTATTTTTATTGATAGGTGATTAAAGGATTGTCACAAGAACTGAACATATCTATCAATAGAAAGATGATAATTCACCAACACATAAGTTAATGTTTAAAAATCAAGATTAAAGTTAGTGTTTCTAATTATATAAAGGTGAGTTACTATCTAGCATCCTTACAAAATAATGTATGTAATTTTTTCTATGAGATATCATAACAATTACGTGATTCTAAATTAATAATTTCAGTGAGAGTTGTCATTTATACTAATATTTAAATAATATCACGTGATAAGATTTTAAATAAAAAATTACATTTAAATTAATTAATTATTACAAGTTTATAAACAGAAACTTATGTGTCCGCCTAGTACTAGATACAATATCTTTCGTGGTCATACAAACTCCCATTAATAATCATGATTAAGCAGTTAAATCCACGCGTATGAAGTTTGGTTGTGGCTTTTGGCTCCTTGAAAACGACAGCCCCCTGTCACGTTAGCCTCACTCTTCCCTACCCCCGAGGTGGACACAATTGCCATTACAAAAATACGTGACTATGAAGTTCCAATAAAAAAACTAAATATTCGAAAAAAGAAATGAAAAAGAAAAAAAACATTACCAAAAATGGGAAATACGGTCTACGAATACGTAGTCCCACGCGTCAACGATCTATACGGCGGACGGCGCTACAACCCAAAAACGAGAATTAAGAATTCGAATTCTCTCGGCTTCCTATTGGTCCACGTGTCCAGAATGGAGAAAAACCACTAGTGGTTTTGTACGAAGAGAAGAAAAAAAAAAAAAACACCGGTTTTCTCTTCACCTGGTACGCTTTCCTTATATAGTCTTCTCCTGCTGATGTGATTCATAATCAGTACGATCAAAAAAACAAAAACAAAAAAAAAAAAAAAAAACATAAAAAAAAAAAGGGAACAAGTTTTGTTAGCTTGTTCAATAACTTCAACCTCGATTTGTCTCCATTTGTTGGGAAAAAGAAAAAAGCTTTTCTCCAAGTAAGTAATCTCTTTTATTTGTTTTATCTTGTTTGGGAAAATTTTTTTTTCCTTTTCCGTTTATGTTAGGATTCCGTCACTTTCTCGGGAAAATGTTTCCCCACGGCCTGGTTTAGTCAATTTCTTCCTCTACCTAGCTATCTTAAGGTCGGAAAAAGTGACGAAAAAAACGGAATTGGAAGAAGATGATTTGTTTGTGTTTGATTTCATTACGTTGATATATTTTTTTTTTTGTTGAAAATGTGTTAATTACAGGTCTAATAAATATGGGGAGGGGCAAGATTGTGATAAGGAGGATCGACAATTCGACGAGCAGGCAAGTTACGTTCTCGAAGCGGAGGAACGGATTGTTGAAAAAGGCGAAGGAGCTGGCGATCCTTTGTGACGCCGAGGTCGGAGTTATGATATTCTCAAGCACCGGCAAGCTCTATGATTTTTCAAGCACCAGGTCACCTTGATCTTATAATTTGATATACTAATTAATATTACATACAATCATCATCTTAATTTATATTTGCACTACTGGCTAGATATAGCTTATTTCTAATTAATTCTTGTGATTAATTACTCAACCTAATCTCCATGTTAGGATTCGATGCTGTTGTTATATATCGTCGTTGACGATATAGGCACTAAAGATCCGTGTATAATTAATGGATTATGTGGAATTTATTTTGTTTTGATTCGTTTTTGTTTTTTGAATTTGAGGTGATGGATTTGAATTACATACTCTGTGTTTTGCGATGGAGTTAGACATAAAATTATTATTAAATTATAAAAATGAAATTCGATTTGTGATAATTCAGTACTATTAAGAAAACATTATAAATGTCAAGTCAAGAAAAAGCTTGGAGAACATTTCTCTTTGCTTTATTTTTTTGGGCATGTAGATGAAAATGGTTCATGCATCTTTTTTCTGTGCTTGAAATGTTTTTCGTGAATGGTCTTGACGTTATTTATTTTAAATTCAAGAAATCACTAGATGGATGGCCTAGGGGATTTTCATATATATGCCAATAACGTTGCTTCGAATACGTACATGACCGTATATACGTACATACGCATGCATATGTATGTTACTTAAACAAGTTTGTAGTACATTGTTGATGAGTGCTTAGTAGCTATAATTAATTGTAGTAGCTAATTATTAAGGTTAGTTTTAAAGCCTAAATACATAGTACTTGGCATGATTTCTAATCTTATAACTACCTATATATGAAAATTGGAAATACTAATGCAGTTAGAGGATGAGAAAATATTGCTAGATGTATAATTAGCTGTAGGGTGTTAATAATATTGATATTTTTGTTTCAATCTTTTGTTGGAAAATGCCTTTATAATTGCTACTGTCTTTTGGTCTCCACTGGTCAGTATTTGGTTAGCTCCATCATTAGTTTTGGAACAATGCTAAAGCAATCGGTAAGTATCGTTCAATATTACACATTATCAGAGAATGATCACATAATATGAGACTCAGTGATGAGATCCATTCTTCAGTAATTGTGATGTTTAATATCACTGATGTCTCAGAGCATTTTTCTTAGTTTTGTGTGATAGTATTAGAAAACCTTTCCTCATTTAGTTGAGATTAGTATCCATGGAGACTAGAGATAGCTAGCTATCAATTTGGGCTTCTTGGTAAGCTACTAAGCTCATGTGTAGTCAATCCATTAGTTCTCAAAAAAATAAATAAATAAATAAATAAATAATACCCAAAAAAAAAAAAAAAAAAAAACAATCATAAGATGCACACAAACACCCAAAAAAATTTAAATAAAAGAAAAGATACCAGATAAATCAAACTTGCCACTATTCAATCAAATGAAATAAGATATACACGAATCTTCCGTATTTATCTGATATATGAAAGTATACAATTTGGTCAAGTCCACCCCCCACACACATTTATATAGGCACTCCATTAGGAGATATATATATATATATATATATATATATATAATAAAAAATCATCGGCCCATTTCCACTTTTCATCTTCATCTTAAACTTTAGGGGAACATAAACCCTTGTGCAATCGATATTTTCCCCTCATCAAAATATCATCGACTTCATTGGACAGTTTGCCTTCAATATTTTCTCTTTATTGTTAAATACACACACACATATATATGTAATATTGTTTCCTATCATTCTCCACGGGTTGAAAAACTAAACTTCGGAGAGTTTAAAATGAAAATATAAAAAAAAGAAACAATATAAAACGTAGGAAACTCTTCAACCACATATCTGATTTTGAACGGAGCCATGAGAACTTGACAAATGTGATTGTAAGAACATCATTGTTATAGATATTTAATATAGAGAATACTTGATACTTTTTGATCTCCATGTAATTGAATTAAAAACTTGAAAAGTGTTTCTAGGATATGTTGCTTGATTACGACCGGTTTGGCAGACTCGCGACAATAAATGCGAATTACTCAATGAACCTACTTGAGAAATCTTAGAATCACGAGATGAGACATCATCTGAATGCCTAGAAAACTTGTAAGTGTGCTCTTTAGGTTTTTATGGGTGGGAGCTTGTGGTTAAAATAAGATATGGGGATAGGGACAGATCTGTGTAAGGGTCGGGGAGGACACATGCCCCCCTCAATTTCTTGAATTCTAAATTTTACCTTCATTTAAAAAAAAATTTTTTGTAATATATCCTCATTCAAAAGTTTTTTTTTTTTTTTTCTCAAATGTACCACCACTCAAAAGTTTTTTTCCGCCCCTCAAATATGCCATATAACACTCACTTATTCTTATATTTTAATATCATCACCAACATTTGATTCTTCATTTTTTCCTCCTAATTTCTTTGTCTACTTTTCTTTCTAATTTTTTTTTAACTTTTATTTGATTTCAAAATTATCAAAAAATTGAATATTTGTACATGTAAGTCTTTATTTATTAGCAAAAAGAATTACGTTTAAAAGGAAAAATGATGGTGTAGAATAAATTAAAGTGGAATTTAATTTTAAATCATAAAATTACAAACAACTTATTGCAAATCATGAGCCAGAAACTTCTATTTATGACAACATTTAAGATAAAGTTCAAAAATAAATTTCACAATATTTTCAAAATATAAAAACAATATGTAATAGTCATTATATGGTTATAAACATGAAAAGAAATTTCTTTAGAATGAAAAATATTAAACTTTTTATCACATAAAGTTATTATTTTTAAAAATTTTCTTCGTATGTGTATCCCTATTAAGAAAAATTTCTGGATCCGTCACTATATGGGGCTTGTATATAGTAGATTTCTTAGTAGCTTCTCGCTTTATATGAATTCTTTAAAATTCATGAAAGTTGTCATAGAGCTTGGTCATAAAATCAACCAATTTGGCAAGTCGATCACCCATTCACCTCAATCGGTCATCCATGGTTTCCATTATTTGAAAGGATTTATCCTAATCGGCCATTGTGAGGGGAGCTAAGAGGCATAGGACTTGGCCAGAGTCTTGGAGCTTTCAATTTACATACTATGAAGCCAAAAAGGTGCATTTGATGGCGTGGGAAGGAGTCTTCAACAAATGCAGCATGTGAAGAGCAAGGCGGTTTTTTTTCTTTTCTTTTCTTTCTTAACCAGGAACCAATTAAGCTCTGATACGAGTTGATATAGAAAATAGATAAAAACAAGCTGATAAAAAAGACAAAACTGAAAAGAGAATAGAATCATTAAGAATGAAGACACAAAACCGAAGGATAGAAACAGAATCACTAGCAAATCAGAAATCAAAGGATTCAAGAGAAGAATGAGAACTTAAGAGCAAGGAAACCAAAAACCTCAATATTGATTGATCAATCAGCTCATTCATAAAACTACAATCACTAAGATTTTTTTATAGGAGAAAGACAACAATAAGATAAACTTAAGTAAATTTTGTTAACATAAAAAATCCTAAAGATAAAAATATGCTAATAGATTACTATAAAAGATTTATATTTATATTTCTAACATTGTTCTTCATCATTTACTCTATTACAAATGAACAGATATAAAACTACGGTTATTGTGATAATAATCATATACATTAGGGAAGGAGCTTTAAAATATTGTTTGGATATACATTTATGGTATGTTTGGTACGAGGAATGAAAGTAGGAAGTAAGGAAAGGCAGAATACCATAGTGAAGGGGAAAAAAAAAAGGGAATAAATGAGTTTTTTTTTTCTTTTTCTCTTTTCCATATCATTTGATGGAAGATAAAAAAAAAAAAAAAGATAAAAGATAAAAAATGCCTAGTCTAATTTATTTTACAATTATACAATTACATTAATAAAAAACGGGGTGTGATTTGGGTCAAAAAGTTTATTTGAGATGCTATTTGTTTTGTCAAACATATTTTCTCTCTTTTTTTCTTTTCAAAAAGTTGGTAGGATTAATAAAACTGTGGACCTCATGGATTTTCAACTTTTTTTTTTTTCCTAATTTTCTGTCTATCGAACAATGCAAGATTGTCATTTCTTGTCCAAAATCCCTCTTTTAATTTCTTTCATATGCTATTTGTTTTGTCATGTTCGGGGATCCTTCGTCGTCATTTTCCAACATTGTAAGGGAATGTACTCTGAACGGCCATTTGAATTACAGCTTGATAAAAAAGATAAGTACGTAAGGATATAGTATAAGCTTGAAAAGCGTAAAGGTTGACTTTTAATAAGGGCCCAAACTTTTTTTAATTTTTCTCACTTTTTGCTTAAAAATTTTAGTTTAATCTTCAGAATGTCTTAACAATCCAACTTTTAGGATTAAAATTTCTTTTTTTCTGGTAGTTTATCTTAGTCAAAACCTTGTGAGTTCCTCCTTTTAGTTTTAGTAGTTTGGTAAAAATTATCTAGAAAGAATTTAGTTCATAAAAGTTAAAATAAATTGCATTCTTTTCTTTTCATCTGGAATCTTCCTTAAATCACATAAATCTGGAGATTTAGTAAAAGGAAACAAGTTTTTAAAACTTGATACCAGTAAATTTTCTAAATTTTTTTTTTATTTTGGATATCTTAATTATATATGTGAATTAATTTAATATATATATATATATATATATATGTGTGTGTGTGTGTGAATTACCCCAAATATATGAGACCAATGTTTTCGAAAGTGTTGACAGTACGTATATTCTTACTTTTCGAGCCAAAAGAAAAAAGAAAAAAGAAAAAAGAAGAAAGAAGAAAGTTAAAGTAAAGATATAAAACCTTTCTACTTGTATCACCAACCACTTTCAAGTCCACGTACATGCATGTGTACATGCATGCGGCTTACGAGAATTACGTTCATTAAGAATATGCGCTAGGGCAACAGAAAATTATTACAAATGCCCTTGAATATACACACCTGTCTATGTAGGTGTACCCGCAAGGGCTGATCAAGTGGGGGGCTTCCAACCTATTGAACTTTTATTTTTATTTTTTCAATTTTACCTATAAAAACTTTATATTTTTCTCATTTTGTCTTCATTAAAATTTAATTATCCCTATATAAACCACTATAAAATTAACTTTATCCTTTAGTGCATGCCTCTACTAAAATGAGAGTCTAGCTCCAGCTTATGTACCCATTATATTTATATGTACAGATGTGTCTTTTATGTGTGTGCATTGCTTAAAATGGAAAGGCAATATTTATTAATATAATGGTCAAAGCGAGTTAATTACTCTTTCTGTCTTACACTAATTATCTAGTTAATTTCCTTTAAAGTTAGACTTTCCCTTGAGCAATATCATATCGTTAACATTTCGAAGCCCTGCATTGATTTGGTATATTTTTCTGTAGATTAAACGCCAACATGTTATAGTCGATCGATAATGGCTGAGGAGTCAAACGCTGCTCAACAACACAAAGAATCCCAAAAATTCAAAATTTATATTCAATGTCGTATTCTGAAATATAAGTAACATCTAAATATGTCCCTCCTCTCAATTATAACTATCCATATGAAGAATGCAAGCAAACATAAATTGCACTATCAATTATTCCAGTGTCACCAAATATATATATAGACATATTATAGGTATATCTTTATTTATATATTTATATATAAATGATCACCAATAATGTACTTTGGCACGTGGTAATCTTACTCGTGTGGATTGCTATAAATGTTTGTTGGGACTAGGGATAGTCTTTGATCAAACCTACTTCCCCCTTGTGCAAGTGCCCATGAATTTTGCTATCACATTTAGTCCAATAAAGGAATTTTTTTTTTTGGGGGAAAGAAGTTTGAGAAAGGAGTGAATAACATTATAGCATATCTCTTTTAGGCCTTATTAAAGAGGTTCTCTAAATGTTAACAAGAATATTTGCTGAAAATCCTACAGTCACGAGGCCTAACGCCTCAACATGAGGAGTGGTTCATCCAACTCCATTGAAAATTCTAACTATAAGGATATGTGCAACGTGGTCCTAGGCATCTAAATCGATCGAGCACTAGACTGAGAATAACAAGCCTATATATTTAATACCCTTAAAGAGGATCATTCAGTCTCATCACAATAATCTATTATCGCTAGGCCACCTATTTGGTGGTAGTCTAGCTAATGTTGGTTTTAGAGCTTTGGAATCACTTTGGTAGAAATTCTTAGGGCCTGTTCTATATAACTTTTACTTTTAGTTAGTAGAAGAGGATGAGTAAAATTATAGACTTTCATTAGTGATTCAAATTTTTTTTAAAAAAGAGGTTACCAAGTTAAAATGATTTTTAAAGTTTCTAATAAGCAAAAATAATGTTAAAATAAAATTTATCATGTCATACAAAAGCTCTAGTACTAATTTCAAAATCTTACTAAGAATGAATATTTTGAGAAGTCACATTTTGTGACTTTAATTGTAAATTCTACTGTAGAAAAACCACCAAAAAAAAAAAAAAATCTTTTAACATATCATCTAAAACTTCGAGAAGTAGCTTCTGAATCCAAAAGGCCAAAACTAGTGTTCAAATAACCATGTCAAATAGCCCCTTAATAATGTAGTCTTTTAGTAAAGCAAATTAGTAGATCTCACAACATAACAATTTTGAGAAGGAAAATAATTCTCAACAGTGATTAGTTTAAAAGTATTTAAAGAAAAAAGGGTACAGTAATCAAAAGTTGGCCATAGACTAATTTTAATTGACAAAGAAACATCCATCAAAACGATATCTATGAATGTGTACTTTTTAGCCATATAAGAGAAGGTAATCCCTTCTCCTTCTCATCCATTCAATTGTGGAGAAGGTAAAGATTACATCATCACGTTACATAGGCTCTGTTTGGGACAAACATTTAGATGAAAACATTTAAGATAGAGACATTTAGATAAAAACATTTTGGGATAAAAACATTTAATGCTATAGAAAAACATTCAGATAGTCAAAATATTGCCCCACTAACATTTAAATTGTTGCTTAAAATTACGAATGACAATATTTTGCAATATTTCATATCATTTCAAATGTTATTTCCAAAACAGAGGGTAATTTTAATGCCAATTACTCGTTAAAAAAATATCTAAGAAAAACAATCATGAATAAGAGCTTAATATAAGATAATAATAGTCTAGTGCAATATATTAGTGACAATTACAAATCTATTCTCAAGTTTAAGTGAAATTTGACATTCACTTTACAAAAGGGTTGAACGTTACATTTTCTCTCTCTTGCGGCCTATACTTGATATGATGTTATCCTCTTTGTATGTAAGCCTCCATGGTTGAACTTTTGGAACCATTTAAAGGTAATTTCCTTACGTAATATTACCTAACCTTCTACATGCGATATGTTCCATTTAAATGGTTGAACTTTTGGAACCATTTAAGCCTACACTTGATATGATGTTAGGTAATTTCCTTACGTAATATTACCTAACCTTACTTGATATGATGTTACCATTTATTACCTTAATCTTGCTAATCTATTAGCTCTTAGCTCAAGAAAATTCTGTTTAATCACTCCCCCAACCTCTAATTTGGGGTGTAATGTTCTCATTGGTCACATTTCTGACTAAATAATAATTAATATCAGTTGTAATGAAACATTCCTGTATTTGGTATGATATTTATGATGTAGCCTAATAGTCTGTACGGTATCACGATCTATCATTAAAAGATTATATTTTTACTTGTGAATTTTCACTTATAACCTTTCCCAAGAGATGTGAAAAACCCTCTCTTAACTTATCCCCTCTTACCACTATCTTAACTGAGGCGGATTTAACTAAAAGATTGTGATTGTCACATCTACATTAGAAATTTATATTTCTCGTATCATATCTCAACAATTCTAACTTTAATATATGTACACTCTATACCTATGCTTGGAGTAGTTTTAAAAACATATAGGGTGAGTTATAAATTCTCTTGTAAATAAAGTATCAAATTGGTTTCCAAACTTACATTCTTAAACAATTTCAATCTTGAACATTAGGATTAGAGAGAGAGAGAGAGAGAGAGAGAGAGAGAGAGAGACCTTTCTAGTCTAGTGTGTTTTGCTAGAATTCAACAGGACTGGTACAAATATACCATTATGAATGCATATCAATGCACTTGATAAATGAAGAAATACATGTTACTAGTTTGGTAGAAGGGAAAAATAGAAGTATGGATAGAGGTGGGAAGACTAACAGAAGAATTTTAGGATTTAGGGATGTTTGATAAAATATGAATTAGGTGAGAGATCCAAAATTCTAAAAAGAATTGGAGGGACTCTTGAATGGACCTTATCCACTTAATTCAAAAGGCTTCAAATTACTTTGTTAATCCTCGAAGTAAATCAAATCAACTTGAAAAATTGGTAATTGTACAAACAAATATATTTTCTTCCCTTTTCCTTTCGGCTAAACCAAATAAGAAAAGTGAGGCCCAAGAGTTATCATTTACACCTAATCTTTTCCCCTCTATGATTGATTTTTTTTTTTTTTTAAATGTAATCCTAGGGTTGGATACTACTAATTTGAAAGCCACCTAACTGGAAACATGTGTTGGACTTACTCATACTTTTAGAAAGTAGTATGTTTTATTAAAATGCTACGTCCTCTGAATGTTGTACCATGACTATCCCCTGTTTTAAATTTTATTTTAAAAACTTCCTATTTGACAAAATTTGATCTAACTTACGGTGTGAAAGACCATTTTAGCAGACTTTAAAACACTTCAGTTTGATCAATTTGATCAATCACGTGGTGAAAATGATCTTTTCGCTTTAAAATTGATCAAATTTGTAAGGAAAGCTTTTAACATGAAAAACAAAACTTAGAGTAAAACATGACATTTCGATAAAATGCAGGGGAAGTTTTAATCCCCTTTACAGTGTGTTTGGTAGGAGAGAAAAGTAGAAGGAATGAGAGGGGTACGAGGGATTAATGGAAGGAGTTTAACATTCATGATTATTTAGTTAAAGAGAAAAAAAAATGAAGAACGAGATTATAGGAGAGACTCCAAATTCTTCAACATTCCCCAAATTTAATATCTCATAAAATGAAGAGATTATTTGAAAGATGTTATACCATACAATACAAGAGACACGATATCTCTCTCCTTTTCCTTTTGTCTTACTTGAGTGATCTGTCATCCGCTATTTTCTCCCCTTCGTACCAAACTTGCCCTTAGAAAATTTACTTGCAAGTGACTAAATAAGCAACTTTGCAACTTGTGGCATAGACGCACTTGCACACTTGCAAAGTACTCTTCTAACGAACAAGGAACCAGATTTTAAAGGAAATCTAGAAAGGAATCCACCTTCGTATCTACTAATCCTAGATTGTCTTAACTAATGGTAGAAAAATAAGTGAAATTCTAATTAAGTACAAAAAAAAATGTCATATAAATGTTCTTAAACTGTTATAGTTTCATGAAAGTAGGCACAAATTTACCCTTAAGAGTTAGGCTTTTAAAGGCCTATAGGTATATGAATTAAGCTACCTCACCTATATGGAATACCAATTTTTTGAGCCTTGATCTGTGTAAAATGTATAAGATATGAATCATAAGCAAGCAAGTATTTGAATAGGAAATATTCTTTTAAGACTTTGAAAACGTGTTTGCATACTTCTATATCATCAAACAGGAATTTGAGGAGCCCCGATAGAGGTGGATGGAATGATTGAGGGCTCACTCCTTGAACACTTTTTGAGAGAGAGATCTAAGATTCGAGCCCCTTACTTTATCTTGGGTTGTTATCAAATTCGGGAAATGAAGGGGTAGTATCCCAAAATCCCTTTAATTTAGCCCAATGATTAAAAAAAAAAAAAAACTAATTTGAGGGAAACCTTGAAAACTATGATGTACATTTACTAGCTAATTTGGTATGTGCAAGTACGTATTTCCTAGTAGTTTAGAAAGCATATTAGCCAGTTACTATACTGATTTGGATCGTTTGAACCAAAAAGTGTTTGGGTTCAAATTTTTTTCTACAGTTTTTTTCCTCAGAAAAGTTTTAAAAATTTCAATTTAGTGGCTCAGTGTACCGAAAACTGATTTAGACCCCCCAAACAAACAAGCACTAACACTCCAATGTAAGAGTGAGTTCAACTCAGGTCACAACAGGAATAACCTTTCTGTTCTCTCAAAGAGACAAGATTCTGACAAGAGGGAAGTTTTGTATGTGCGAGGAAAGAAAACATTACCTTTCCGTTTTCACAAAAAGAAAAACAAGGCCAAAATTGTGGAATTCAGTCTCCAAGTTATGTTAGTTCACTGTGATGAATATTTGCTACTAGGTGATATGTTTCTCTTATATTTCAGTCCCCCGCGTTGAAAAACTAGCTTTGGAACGACTGGACCGAATGAGCGACCAGTGAGACTTGAAGCCTCGTTATGTTTAATAACAAAACCTTGACATTTATTTGTTCAAGTCTAAAAGACAAGTGTGACTGTTTTTCATTTCTAGCGCCGGTCAGTATTTGTTTTGGCCGCATATTAGTTTTGTATGATAGTATTAGGAGATCACCTTTCCTCAAACTAGTTGAGATCGGTATCCGTACATATACTAGAGGTAGCTGTGAGCTTTGTTATGAGCTCTAGTGACAGACAATTAATCCTTCTAAACTTTCAAATTCTATAAGAAAATCGATTCTTATGTACACTACAGGGTTATTTATGAAGCCAACATGTGTACTAAATTCCCTTAACAGAAGTAGAAGTAAAGAGAAAGAAACAGAATAAGTTAAGAATTGTGTAATAGAATCAAAGGCCGAAACAATAGTTCACCTGTGTTTCTGCTCAAAGCCTCATACATGGTTCTTTCGAATAGAAAACCTTCTGGACGAACGAATTCAACTGTTCCTTTTATCAGCCAGTAGAGGCTATACAGCTAATTAAATGGGAGATAGCAGGCATGAAAAATTCACAGAATAAAAACTAATAGGATATGTCATTTCTCTTCTGATGCGAGTTTTCAGTTTACACATAGAGATTCTTGAAAATATGTCATGAAATCTATTTTCTGTAAGTTACGAGTAAAAGTGCATATCTGACAGACACTTAATCTTTGGCAGCATGAAGTCAGTAGTTGACCGATACAACAAAGCGAAAGAGGATCATCACCAACTCTCAAACCCAACCTCTGAAGTGAAGGTAATCTACAGTTCCTAGTCCACAACCATATAAGATATGCTTGATTTCTAACCAAATTATAACAGGGAAAATTGCAACTTCAGCTATAATAGTCAGCATATTAATTGAAGACAGTACGTATAGGAAGATCTTATATTTGAATCAAACTTCCAGTTTTCTTTCTTCTTTCATGGGCTTCTATAAATAGGTGTCTTCGTTCACAGAATTATACAAGACAAGTGCTTTAATGTTCGAAGAAAATGAGTAGAGTCAATGAGAACACAAACGTTGAACACTGCTTCATTACATTACAATAAATCCTTTACATCAATCTCTCTTTTGGAAAATAACTGCTGTTTTAGTAGTTTTTCTTTCTTCAACCAAATGAATATGTGTACTATCAAAGTATAACTTCCAAAGCTAGTTTGATGATTTTCTTCTCTCGTTCTTGCTAAACTTGAAATCTACTTTGATTGTTTCAAGGATAAGACATATTTTGGAGAGCTGGTGCAACTTCAATGATTTAGATATATCTAATTTTTATCTTTACATAAGTGGCCGGTGTCTTTAATCACAACTCACTTGTCAATTCGTTGCTTGTTTTGAGCCAAAGTGTTTTACTCGGTTGGTTTGTTGCTCTTATACCAAATCACGACAATAGAAGCATAATTTTGTGACTATAATCCTTCTGTTGATAGAGATCACGCAACACCCATCACTAGCTGATGCGGCTGCTAATGTAGATGTAGCTTGCTGCAGTTTCAAGTAATACGTCTGGGATAAAAATGTGTGTTTGTGGTGCTTTTGCCCTTTGAACTTTGAATATTCTAGCAAGTAGCCCCCTGAGCATTTAATTGTGGTAAATTTACCTTCTAATTATTCAGCTACATGCTTATCCCAAAGTTCTTAACTAGCAATCATCATGTAACATTTCTTACCAACTAACATCTTAGTTACTCGATAGTTTAGACCCAAATGTTGCTTGTCCAGTGAATTTAACCTCTTCCTAGAAAAACTTCCTATATTCTGAAGAGCCATGCTATAAACCTGATTGCCAAAGCTGCAAAACAAAGTAGCAACCTAGGTCCTTAGAGTCGGAGATATTGGGATCCTACTAATGCATGTTGGTCTCTTCCTATGCCTTTGGACACAAAAATTTAAGAACTAATCATTCCCACATGTTCATCCTCAATAACACATGCATGCACATGGAAAAAAGCTACCTAGACGACTATATGTTTAGCGAAAACTAGTGTATACAGAGTTCTTCCCGAGAGCATGATGTTGCCTACTCATTTATATACTCTCCAAATGAACACTCTTTGCTATCTTACTGCATAATTTCATTTAGAAATTCTCCACACATGGTAAACATGTGCAATCCTTATGACATTACAACTATATGATTCTCCTGTTTATCATTAGATTCCTCACATTACTAAGACACTAGAAATGATGAGAAAGTGCAGAGCATGATCTCAAGGCGCTCGCCTAAACTCGATGGAGCTAGCTCAATGCCATAATACCAGAGGCATACCTAGAATGTGAAGATCATGATGAGATCCAACCCCACAATGAAAACGATCTTTCCTTATTCGATGTTACGCTCTGTAGGAAATTTCTAATTTGCGCTGACAGTCATCAAATTTACAACATATTTATGCCATAAGACGTCTAATCTTTAGAATGCACCTTTTTTTTTTTTTTTTTTTTTTCCCAAGTCGTCTATTCTTATGGCAATTTGTCACTTCATATTTCATATGGTTATTGTAATTCTCATCGACAAAGGTCTGTGGCTTTATTTGGTAGTTCTGGCAAAGGGAGGCAGCAATGTTAAGGCAACAACTACAAAGCTTACAAGAAAACCATCGGTATAGTACCTTTATTTCAGCATCATTTATTGTTAAAATATATATATATATATATATATAAACAGAGAGCGTGACCAGCATTTCTATATGACAAAAACAGGCAAATAATGGGTGAAGAGCTCTCTGGATTGAACGTCAAAGATTTACAGAATCTGGAAAACCAGTTGGAAATGAGTCTACGAGGCGTCCGCATGAAAAAGGTACAAAATTCTATTCCTACAGACTCGTATATTATCTCAAAAGTCCAGTTATTTCTATAAGACTAATACTGATATAATGCACGTGACAGCTACTTAAATGCAAGTTTTTTGCTTTTTGTAGGATCAAATTTTGATGCAGGAAATACAAGAACTGAACAGAAAGGTCAAGCCTTCAAACAAAGGACTACTGATCTTCAGATTTTTATCCAAAAATCTTATTTACTTTATTTCTTAATAATCTAGGAACTAAATTTTGATGTATTTGTGCAGGGAAGCCTCATTCACCAGGAAAATGTCGAACTGTATAAGAAGGTAAACCTAATTCGTCAAGAAAACATGGAATTGTATAAGCAGGTATTAGCTTTAATAATTAAGATAGCTTTTTAATCATGAAAATGAATTGAAATTTATAAGATCATCTCCAATGCAAATACTAATATCAATGCCGTGTTTGGAACAAAAATGTGTAAAATTTATATGTTGTATATGTTATTTTATTTGCCCTTCACTTTTGGCCATAAATATTTTTTGGAACTTGTAAAAGAAATATATAACTAATTTGAAAATAGTAATCTGTGGTAATCACAAGCAAGAACACAAATGCATTTTCCATGGGACAGATCGATCACATCGGCAAGTCCCACATCAGTGGAAAGTCAGGACCTTGAGTGGCTTCTAAGTGCCCACGAGTTCTTTTATGGTCAGCAATTGCGTAGAAGTTATAAGTTAGTGGGGTTCACTTATGAGTCTACTTGATTCCTCCTTCAGAAGGCCGCTGTGATTGATCTGTCCCATGGAAAATGCATGTATGTTCTTGCTTGTGATTACAAAAAAAAAAAAAAATGAAAATAGTAATGTTGTAGTTATTGATTGAAAAATTCAACACATTAACCAATAACGACTAAATGTCAAAATTTCGTATTAGTGCTAAATTTAGCACCAAAACACATGAAATTAGATACTACGTATAACATTGCATTGAAAAATTGTTTTCTTATCCAAATGCCAAAGTTTGACATTGGCATACAAATTTGGACATTGGTATTATATTGGAAATGCTCTAAGCAACTTGAGGAAAATTGTAAGATATTTTTATAGCCATCCTCAGTGGAATTTTTTGCATGCTAGGTCTATGGAACAAGGGATGTGAATGGAGCAAACAGAACTCCCCTCCTCACAGATGGTCTGGGCATGGGAGAGAACTCAAATGGACCCGTAAATCTCCAACTTAGCCAGCCACAACAAAACCATGAAACATCAATAAGAACTACAAAACTGGGGTACGATTCCTTCCATAAAGCTATCTTAATTGGAGTCATGATTATAACTTTTCTAGACATATTTGCCACTTAAATTTTCACGATTGGCAGGTTACTCTCAAAATTTTAGTCTGGGTTAAATGCACTAGAATTTAACGAAGTGTTACAGAGTAGCCGAATTGATGATGACAATTGAAATTTGGATGAAAAATCCCTTGTACACATTAGATGAGCATGTTTGAAGGAAGAGACTAAAACTTTGAATGATGATTAGAGCACGTCATCTCACATGTACAAGGGTATTCCCTTCCAAATTTTAACATAATTTATCAATTTGAAGGCATTCTGAACATTTTATTTGATTTTGGGGGTCTGTTACAATTAAAAGTTCAAGGGGCAACGTGTCAATGTAGTCAAAGTTATAGGGACAGAGCACCAAAAATACAAATTTTAATCCCAAATTTATTCCTTGAAATTGCAGCAGATTACAACTACATTAGCAACCACATTAGCTGGTGATGGGTGTCACATGATTTCTATCAACAGAAGGATTGTAGTTACAAGATTATGCTTCTATTGTCGTGAATTGGTATAAGAGCAACAGACCTAACAAGAAAAAGAATTTGGCTTGAAACAAGCAATAAATTGACAGGTGTGTTGTGATTAAAGACACCAGCAACTTATGTAAAGGTAAAAGTTAGATATAATAGAATAATTGAGGTTTCACTTTATGTGCCTTGAATTCTTCAAGTGATTAAACAATTTAGTAGTTTTCTAAAATATACTTCATCCTTGAAAAAATTATAGATTTCAAATTCCCAAGACAATAACATTCTTATCAAACTATCTTTGGAGGTTGTACTTGTTTTCCTTTAGTAAATTTACTTTCATGGTTTACCCAGTCATTTGGTTGAAAAGAAAGAACTACCAAAGCAGCACTTATTTTGACAAAGATAACAGGACTACTGGATAAGATAGCAAAAGATGTAGTAAAGCATCTTTACCAACCATCTTAGTTTGACTTGATTGACTTGCTGCACGGGCCGAAGAAGTAGTACCTTCTTTCTTCTGATCTCAAAACTTCGTTGAAAAGTACCGATCTCGTGACTTTTGTTGCCAATTTGTAATCTGTTGCAAAACATAAAGGTCAGGGTGTTGTCATTTTACAGGAGAGAAAAACCTTGTAACTCGTAGACACACAGAGCGAAAGAAACGAGTAATCCATTTCAAGCTAGTATAATTGAAACAGAAAAAGAGTGCTGGAGCACAGACAGGTGGTAGGAGACAAAGAAGAGCTTTACAATTTAAATGTATGTCTAGGTCATGAAAAAAAATATCACAAACCAAATCAAAGTTTTTAAACCACTAGCTAAACAAATAATTAATTGCCAAAGCGCACAAATAAAATTTGCAAGACAAAAAAGTTGAAACGAATGAACTAAAAGCAACTTTACTGCAATCGAAGGCAAAGCACACAGGTGATGTTAATCTAGCCTGATATTTCAGATTCAAGGAATCCTAAAGTAAATCTTGAATCCGTGGGAACATGAGAAAATGATTTCTTAATCAATTATGATTGTCAGATATACATATTCCTAGATTGGAGTCACAAGAAAATACCAAAACGACATACTAGGAATCAATTTTGTTGGTTTACATTCATAAATACAGATTTACTTGCAACCATCCATAGACAGAAACATATTCTTGCACTTCATACCGAAACTTCAAGCACCATAAAAAGAAGTGATAGCCAAAGATACTAACAAGATTCCTATGCAGGTTCAGAAACTGATGACATACTAAATAAAAGAAATTCTTGAAGAAAGATCGAACCACAGAAAGGAAATCTTCTTTTGAAAAGGAGGAAGACTACATAACTATGCAGCAAGTAAAATCAGATATCTTTCTTTAACGAGTAAGCAGTAATTACCATTCAGCAAAGTGAGATAACGAGATCTTCTTGGCAAAGATTATGAACCTAAGTAGAATATACAAAATCCTTCCCCACTCGGATTTAAAAAATGGTTCCTTCCTACCATGTTTTGAGCATTAGTACTTGCTTACATAGCATTTAGTCTTTAAATGCTTCTTTAACACTTTCATTTACTTGAATAGTAAAAGAACTATTCTTCAAGCAATAGAAAGATAACCTACAGTGAAAACAGGGCTAACCTAAAGCAAGAGTCAAACCTCACGGGTAACTCTTCAATTAACAGCAAACAATGGAAAGAGAGACACGAGAAGATAGCACAGTAAGAATAAAAAGGAAAGTAATAACAAAAACTCAATGGTGTCTTTTTTCTATTATTTTTATCATAACTCGTAAAACCATATTTCAATAAAGGGAAACAAATTTAAGTATGTTGGTTTTACTTAAAAGATTTCTACGAATTACAAGTAAAACCAACCTCCTCTTTTTTTGTTTTTTGTTAAAAAAAATAACGTTAATCACAAATCATGGAAGATCAAAACTCAAGTATCAACAACAAAAGATAGGTCAAAATCCTACGCTTCTAATATCATCCCTCTCCTAATTTTTCAAATTCCTCTCTCACCACAATTTTCACATTCCTCTGTTATTCCAATTCTCTGCATCACTTCACACTTTTGATTCCATTTCCATGCTCGTTACATACAACTTTTACTATTATTATTATTATCATTTATATCACGTCCAAAAGTTTCACTAAATCAAATGTGTTATCCTTCACCTTTATTTCCAAGAATTAATTAAATTCAATTCACTTGGAAGGCTTACGGGACAGCTATAACAAGTTACTGATAAGATAGAGCTTAAAAACTACGCAACGAATTCCAACCAGAATTATCAGCATAATAGCAGTAACAAACTGGTGTTTGGTGTTGAAAAAAAATTCTAAAGACATGACTTAGCAACTTAAATTCTTCTTGCTTCGATGTAAAAATCAATATGAAAGCTCTTCAAAAAGGTAAAATGAAAGCTGTTGCTAGTGGTTGTGAGTCCAAAAAAATTAATTTTCGACGTTTGTTGAACAACAGCAAAAGACTTCTATCCCTAAAAATGTATTACAAGGACATCATCTAACTGACCATCTCTCCAGCATTGCAAGGACATTGTAGGATCAAGTGAAACAAGACAAAAATAGATAAAGTTTCTATATTGACTAGCCTATAAAAACACTTGAAACTTAACACAAGAAGAACATTGGACATCTAACTTAAAAGCTCTAATATCATGCCCTCGGGTCCTTCTCTTCTGTAAACATTGTCTACTTAGACTAACTTGATGACTTCTAGAACGCTTCTACACTAGTAAGAAACATCCTCTCACTCGTTATGGCGGTTGAATTGGCAATAGTTCATCACAGTAAAATGTTTGTGGTAGTTGTGATGTTGACGGCAAGTAGAGTAATGAAAAATGAGCATTAATGGTTTTACCTCATGACTTTCTTCTTTTCATTGTTTATCTACATAACATAAGTGTAATAACAAAATCTTGAATCATTTTCTTACATAGTTAGGTAGCAAAGTTCTTTGGAATTGAATGCTTAATGGAGCTAGTTCCTTGTTGAAGAAGCCAAAACATTGTTTGTTAGAAACCTAGTCTCAGTAGCTAATTAGGATAGTTAGTATAAAAGGGAATAAAGGCTATTGGGAGGATTGTGTGAATGAGTTAGTCAGTTATTGAGTTTTCGCTGAGGCCATTGGGAGGTTGGGGGTCCTCGAAACCACCGTGTACCTTGTTATTTTCGGTTCATATTTTCGGGTTCCTAACATTGTTCTTCTCTAACTCGTAGAGAAGTTAAATTCTTTTTTGCAAGTATGCAGTGCTTAGATTTCATGAGTCGTATGGGGGAATAGTTGTAGAGTTTCAAATACAAAAGTTAAGATGGGTTTTCTTTCATACAGATTTTTTTTTTTTTTTTTTTTTGGTTGAATCTTTCATACGGACTTATATCCTTACCAATCCAAAGATCTCCCTCTTTTTTTGGTTGAGTTAGAAGGATGTACAATATGTTTCATATTTTATTTTTTTTCCAAGTTAAAAAGATATCTTATACACTAACTTGTCTCTTTTACCCCACCTTTTTATACTTCAATATTTGTTTCCTATAAAAAAAATAATAATGAAAAAAAAAACCATTATCTATCATAATTTGATGCTTTAAAGAAAAGAAAAGGGAAAATTTATGAACACAAACCAATTATAAACTTTTAAGGAAGTCAAATTATCTTTATACATTTAATTTGAGCAATGTGTCTGTAAACCAGAACTGTGAAATTTCCCTTTTGGTCAAGATTTAATTGTCAAAAGAAGATAAAGGGTTTGTTTAATAGAACTTTCTAGAAGCTATTTTTGGCTTCTTGAGTCTAAAACTTGCTTCTACAAGTGTTTAGTTGATCTATCGAAGAGCGTCCTGTCAAAGTCATAAAATATGACTTTCGGAAAAAGCCCTTTTGAATGAGAGAAAGGGAAATAGGCAAAAACCTCTAATTAAAAAAAATAAACAACAAAAAACTTTTTGAGTGATAGTAAGTAACAAATTCATGATAAATGATATATTTATTTAGCATCATTTGCAACAAAATTATCTTTAAAATATTATTGTAAATAAATATTGCGATAAAATAAATATCATATTTATGATAGATTATTTATTTACCAAGCATATTTACAATAAAGTTATGTTAAAAAATTATCGTAAATAAATAATTTATCATAAATAGGTTATTTACCTCAACCATTTTTAGAATATTCTATTTACTTTAAACATTTTCAAAATGATCTATTTGCTGCAATTTCTCCTTTTGAATAGACTTTAACTTACACGAGAGTTTAAGTTAGACATAATAAACATCGTTTTAACTTTTTTTTTTTTTTTTTTTACTAATTAGAAAAGTTTAAATTCATTTTGGCTTCAAAAGCATTTTTAAAATATTGTTTTCAAACACTTTCTGAAAAACTAAAGCTTTTATTTCTCCTTTTTTATCTGACAAAAAGTAAAAGTAAAAACTCCGTTGAAGGGCCTAGAAATAAACAAATAAACGACATGCGATCCCTTGCATGTAGATTTCACATGGTCCGATCATTTCTTAAAATCATAGTGAATCTGCTTTACTGTTTTCATTATTCTGATTTTATTTTTAAAAAATTAAAAAAAAAATGAAAGTGCTGAAATGCGGCAAAGGCTTTTATGCTAGGACCCGAGCATAGATTTGATCATATTCTGGATTAGTCCTAGCAAAGATTGAATAACACGATGTTTCTCCATAAGATCGTTAATTTTCTTTCATCAGCAAAAGAGACCAATTCAATGTTGTGATAAAGATCAAGTTCAGCCAAGAACTCTTTGAGAACATTGAAGTCTGTCTTGACATCCATTTTTCCTTCAAAAAAAATTCTGTTAGATACCATTTCACATAGAAAGATTACAAGATAAGTAGTACACTTATAAGCCTTTTCCCCACCTCTAGCAAGCTAGTTTTATAAGGGTGAGTTCTACCTAACTAGTTCCTAACTATTGGTGTCCAGTCAGATTAAGACGCATTGGTGAACTCATTAACGCATTGCGAATTCAACACAAATCAGTTTCATTATAGGATGGATTAAGATGCATTGGTGGAATCATCAAAGCGTCTAATACAAATGGCAGAGTGAAGCCACTGAAGAGGAAATGGCTACCAATGAGTCTTAACAATAATATGGACTGCAACTAATTTGGGCACCAGCTTGATGTATTGGTACAAAGAACCATATCAAATATGAGATCAGACGTAATATTAGCTACGATTCTGTTTGTCGCTGCGGAGGAGGTAACCTAGGGAAGACTGCTACCCCGATAAAAAGACAGGATTCGAGAAGTAACCTAGTTGGGAAGAATGGTCACCAATGATGGCGGTTACAAAACTTATTGGATTGTTACATACCAAATGTCCCAAACAGAAAGATTATAACATATGTAGTGAATTTATAAACACCTACATCCCATCCTCTTGTAAGCTAGTTTTGCAAGGGTGAGTTATTTATACCTAATAGGTTCCTAACGGTTTGAACTAGAACTAGAAACCCTAGAAAATCATGAAACGCCAACAATGAGTAGGAAAAAAAAAAAAAAAGGGTGACGAACGACAAGCACGTACTCAAACAGACTAAATCGACTGAACACAATGACTTCTGAGTGGGTTTTGGTGCGACCAAAAGATGAAAGGCAATGAAGGCAACCTAAGAGTCTATTTGGGGTCACTTTTGAAGATGGTGTTTTGAAGGTTAGAGATGGCTTGAGTTTTGGATATGTACGTTTGGTGAAAATGAACTGTTTAGAGTGAAAAAGTGCAGAAACTTGAAGGATGTTCGGAAAAAAAAATTAGCAATATGGATCTTGTTTTGTTCTTCTCAAAATTATATATAATTTTTTTATTAAAAAACAATCATCTCATTTCGGTTAACAATGATAAAATTATGGACTTTTAAAGTTTGAGTTTTTTTCAATATATTTGGAAAAATTAATAGTAAAATTGGAGGAAAATGACAAAAAAGAAAAAAAAAAAAAAAACTTTTGCAAACACTTTTCCAAAAGTGACCCTAAACATCCCCTAAATTTGCAAAGCTAAAGGTGATGATGATACTTGATAGCAATGAAAGCAAAGAGGTTGAGGGATCGGCATGGAGACCAGGGCCAAAGAGCAAAACGCTAATGAAGGCCTAAGAAACAACAAGTGAAAGGATTTTAAACCTGGTTTGGCACCATAAAGGTGATAATATCTTTGTTGGCACAGCTATCAACGCATGAGTAAATTTAAAATCTTCTAGATCCTTCCAACAGTCTTAACAATCTCTAACTACAAAACTCGGAAATACCATCGATAAGGCTACTAGAATAACCCAACCACCATCAGTGGAAGTCCCACCACCGACCACCATCGGTCCCATTGATTATTGACTTTGATCGAAGCACCAACAAAAGATAGATTGGGGACAACCCTTTTACAAGCTTCAAGTAAATTATAACAATTAGTCGTTGGCAACGCCGACATTAAAAACTTTTTGGCAGAGCTTCTTAAAAGTTGTTTTTAGCTTCCTAAGTCTAAAAGCTACTTCTAGAAGTGTTCAATTACCCTGTCAGAAGAGCTTCTAACCTCTGGAAGAGATTCCTATCAAAGACAGAATATACAGCTTCCAAAAACTCTTCTTAATATACTTTAAAAATTGTTACAGAATTTATCTACACACTTTATTTAAACATTTTTCTTACTTAAAAAATTTTTCAATCATTTTTGACTTCAAAAGCTCTTTCAAAAATGTATTTCCTGAACACTTATAGAAAAATTATGGCTTTTACTTCTTTTCTCTTACTACTGAAAGTAAAAACAAAAACTCTGCCAAATGAGCCCTAAGATTACTGCAAGTCAAATGGATGACTTTCGTTGATCCTGTGACCAACTTATAAGATGACTTTTCGTTAATTCCAATGGGATTCAAAAAACAAAAACAAAAAGAAAAGAAAAAGTGAAGTGCTAGATCCATTATAGGCCGAAAGCTTGATCCCCCACAACATCCACCATGTTGACAACCTAAGAAACACACAAGCTCGCTACCAACAACAGCAACTCCAAATGATGTTTTACCCCATGATCTTAAGTTTCTTTGTAGGATTGCCACCTAACACGCCAAGACCACCATAAGTTCATCAAACTTGAGAGAGGCCTTGCAGAAACCCTTTTGAGTTGTATACTTACAATGACGATCAAAAGACTCAAACAGTTCCTATGTTTCCTACAGCGATGATGTTTTGACAATAAAGTATCAAGCTTTACGGCTTCTGTTAGACATGTGTCAAGATTAAAGATTTTCGTTAAGATTAAAGATTTTCTTTGGTTTCAGATCTTTATGATTCTTTTCGGTTTAAACTCATTTGAGTAGAGTTTTTCAACTCGATGAAATCTATTAGGATATGTACTTTTATCTTTACTGCAGTTTTGCATTTAGAATTATATTTATCTATTACTATTAACAAATTAGGTTAAGTTATTTTATTATTATTATTATTTTCATTCTTTAAAAATAGGTTTATGGATTGTACTCGATTAAAGTTATACACGATAAACTAATATTGAGATTTCTGGTTTTCTTCTTTTGAGTTTATGTTTTCTCTAAAATCTTCGTTTTACTACCGCTTAATCTCATGGTTTTAGTGGTAATGTTTTACTACCGATTTCTGGTTTTTTTCTCTGCGATCTTGGTTCTACATAAATAGGGGGCAAATTATTATTTTTTAATTAAAAAGCTTAATTAATGACTAACTCATAATTTTCACTAAAAAGCATCTATAAAATAAATGCAAATTAGATTCTAACTATAGTTTATGTGCTCAATTGCACACTTTCAAATTTGAATTTGATCAATAATAGATACCTCTAGGTAATTACATATAGATTAAAACAAAAACAGAAAGACATATCTAGTTCATAATTGTTTTTAGTTAACTTATTGCCAAAGAGGATTTACAGCAAACTGAAATTAAATTATCCTCCACTTTATACCTTCAAAACCTCCTCACTTTTACGCATTGATACTTGTATTGAGAGAATTAAATTATCTCAGGCTTTTTTAAATTCAGTTTGCAATAAATCAAGGGCAAATAATCTTCTTTTTCTTCAAAAAAAAAAAAAAAAAAGAGTTCTTGATTTTAAGACTTCTAATTTGCAACAACTCCAACAAGATATGGGCTAAAACGCATATTAAATTCAAAGGTATCAAAACAAAAAATTCCTATAGCAGAATAGTTTTTTCATAAAACCATCATAAAATTCAAAGGTTCAATTGCGATTGGGTAATACTTTAGATACCACCAGTTTTTTTTTTCCCGGAAAAAAAAAAATACCACCTCTTGCTTATACCACAACAGTGTTAACAACCTTGATGTGGCAACTCTAATACGTACATTAAGATGATAAACAAAAAAGGATAAACAAAGTGCTACTTCAAGTATTAGTCGATAGCATTTCTGACTACTAAAGATATATAAACAAGGAAGAAAGAGCAACTAGCATTTCTGAAGAGAGTAATAGTGAATTATAAGATAAAATTTTAAACTTAGTAATTAATAGTACAATCAAATTTATGACGACATAATACTAAGAAAACTCATCGTCCTTCCTCATCTCTCTGTCTCTCTAACATGAAATCATATGCATAAATTTGTTGTTAAAAATTAACCACAAATAAATATGTTATATTCGAAAATCCAAAGATTCACAAGGAAATAGAAGGATTTTTCCAAAAATATATGATGTAATTATCATCCTTTAGAAAACCTATTTTAAACTTCAAAATTACCTATAAAATGTGCAATTTGCTACAATTTCCCTATAAATAATTAGACGCATGTGCTACTACCAAAAAAAGAAAAAGAAAACCGGACATACATGCGTACATACATGTGTATTTACTATTTATTTATCTAACGTGTATTGGGGTAAAAAAAAATAAAATTAGTTCTTTAGAGAAAGCTGAAGGCAGAATGATAAAATTGTTCGAGAAAACTTTTCTTTCATGTCCTTTCCTTTCCAATTAAGGAACAAAATCTTCTTTCTAAAATCTTCTCCAGTCTTATATTCTTTCCTCTCTTTTTTTCTTTTTTCTTTTTATATACAAATAGTCCTTTTTTTTTTTTTTTTAAAAAGGATAGAAACATATTCACCCTTCCTTTTTTTTTTTTTTTTATTCCCCAATAACTTACGTATCTATGCTTGTACTAATGACGGAATAGTTCTCTACTTTTCTCTTATGTCAATTGATTTTATTAGCATAAATAATATCTAAAAGAGGGGAAATTATAGAAGCCATAATACAGCTTCAAACTCATCTATCGCCCGGCGCGGGGGGGGGGGGGGGGGGGGAGACGGACTTTAAAATCTTGTCGATCTCATCAATAAAATGACCTTATATACTGACCAAATCACGCATAAACATAACGTATACACCTATACATATATGTACGTACATGAACTTATAGAAGGTACTTGAAATCAGCAAAAAGAAAAGGGGGGGACTTTAAAATCTTGTCGATCTCATCAATAAAATGGCCTTACATACTGACCAAATCACGCATAAACATAACGTATACACCTATACATATATGTACGTACATGAACTTATAGAAGGAACTTGAAATCAGCAAAAAGAAAAACTGAGGCTAGGAAACTTTTCAATCTATTTAATAATGAAAAAAAAATATAAAATAAAAGGTGTTATGCTCTATTGTTTATCAATTTGCTCGAGCCAATTAAAGATTGTGGATAACTCTTCAAATTATTAAAAGAATTTTAATTCACCAAAAAAAGAAGAAGGAAAGAAAGAAAGAATTTCTCTTCCAGATATTCTATGTAATTTAAGGAAGACATAAAACAAAACAGATTAAATCAATGAAACTCATTAGCAACAAAAAGATTATAATTATAAAAGACCGGAAAATATCAATCCATTGACAGTGAAAAAACTCCAGCGAGCGATCATCAACAAGGTAAAGTGTATAAGTTCAAAGAAAACTAGCAAATAAGTGACTAAGAGCGAAAATTGATGGTAAATCTATGGAAAAGATCTACGAAATAATGGAAAAAGGAAAGGAAAAGAAAAAGAAATCGGCAAATATCCGCAGCCAAAAAGCGAAAAGATTTTATAATTCTCACCCGAGAAAAGCAGTACGAAAATCTTCCAATCTTCAAATCCAGTACTCTTCTTCGTATATCGTATGAGAAAGCTTCAAAGCGAAACGAACAAAATCATTGCAAGAAATAACTGAGCAAATAAAAATCTGATTAAATCACGAAGAATCGCAACTTTATAGAAATTAATTGCCCAGAAAATGAAAAAGGACAGTTTGATGCTAAATTCTAGAAGCATGAAAATCAACGTACGGAATTAAAATTTAAAGTAAAATTAAGCAATTACATGAAATTTAGGGCTAGTAATACGTGTCTGTACGTATAAGATTCTCAGCTCAAACTTTTAAACTTACTTTTTTTCTCGCAGTTCTCTCGGCAACCAAACAGATTGCACGGTGACAAATCAAGAGCCAGCAAAATTACCAGACGAACGAATTCCAGATCAATGAGGACTGAAAAGGACATTCGAAGGAAATCGCGGAATGGGTCCAAATTCGAACATCGAAATCGAAAGAAAATTCGATTGGAGTGAAGAAATTATCGAAGCTCGGGAGAGAGAATTTTTGGAGATCTACTGCTTCGTCGGAGGAGGCAGCGAAGAGCGGACGAGAGGAGAGAGAGAGAGAAATGGCTCGAAAAATATCTGCGACGGAAAAGGGAATTAAATATTAGCGGCAATGAAGCCGAAGAAGTTTTTTTTTTTTTTTCCAAAAAAAGAGAGAGAGAGAGAGAGAGAGAGAGAGAGAAGTACCACTGTTGGAAGAATGGAGAAAAGTTGCCCCCACTTGATCTGCCACGTAAGCAATTTTAGCAGCTTTTTTTGCTTTTTCTCTCTTTTTTTTGTTTTTTAATCTTCTTGCTTTTCGACTCCTTTAAATATTTCTAGGGTTTCGGATTCTCCTAAAATCATTTCTCTGATTGGCGACAGCTTGGGGAAGCGCTTCAGTGCTTCACCATTTCGAGCAAGCCCATTTTTTTATTTTTTTAGTGGTTAGGAAAGGGCTTTTTGAAAGTTGAAATAGGTTCTTGAGCCTTCGATTCCTTGTAAATATTTTTATTTTATCTATTTATCATTTATGTTTTATTTAGGATCTATTTGGTAAATAAGTTTGAATTGGAAATTTTAAGTTTTAATAGTAATTTTTATTAATTTTTTAGAAAAGACAAAAAACTTTTTCAGAAAAGATAAAAAACTTTCTCAGAAAAAGATAAAAACTGATATGGAAATTTTGAATTTAAACTTATTTCCCAAACGAAGCATTAACATTTTAACTTAATTTTAACTCAATTATATTTTTTCATCTTAATTTTTATTTTTATTTTTTAAAAAATCAATAAAATTATAACTAATTTTTAAAAAATCAACCAATTCTAACTTAAAATTTTCATTTCAAACCAGCAAATCAAACACAAGCTTGGTATCCATTTGGATAGTAAGTTTGAACTTAATATTTTATTTTTGGATTTAAAATCTAAGTTCCCATTTGGTGTGCCCACTTGGAGATATTTTGATTGAAATTAAAATTGAACTGAGTTTTAAAAATGTACATTTTGTTAGAAATGAACTATTTGGAGATAAAAAAGTGTAGAAACTTGAAAAGTATTCAAAAAAAAAAAAGTAATGTAAATCTTGTTTCGTTTATCTCATCATTCAACAAAATTTTTCTTTAAAAAAAATATCTTATTTTTTACTTAAATTAAGAAAGTTTTGGACTTTTAAAATTTGAATTCTTGAGAAAATTTTGAAAAAGTGAATAGTGAAATTGGTTAATTTTTAGAGAGAGATAAAAAACTTTTGAAAAATTTTGATTGGAGTGGACCAACCAAACACAAGCTAAATTAAATGCGTGTCATGATCTAGCAAAATTTTCTATTTGATATATATTGAGTTCAATTGAAAATTTTAGACTCAAAATATAATCCAAACATATCATACAATTTACTGTTTAAATTATTGGTTTAAATCTAGGATCCAAACAGATTTTACTAGGGACTTTATCACGGATTCCATGATAAAGTTTACATTTTTGGATGGTAATGTGATCTTTTTTGGTTTTGCTCCTATCAAATATCAACTTGACACGAGCAGTTTGATGAGTGTTCAAAGGCATTTTATTTCTCAAAAAAAAAAAAATATATATATATATATATATATATGGCATGCTATATTTTTGTTTGTATATATGGCATGTTATATTTTCGTTTGTCTCGATGCAATGAATCGTAACTAATGGCGCTTTAAAGCACTAACAAATGGCAATTAGTTGTACTGAGTACCAATAAAATAGTCTTTTTTAAATAGCTTCTCTTTCACTGAAATAACATTAAGTTAAGTCAATTTGGAGTTTAAAAAAAGAGATATTGGCGTGCATGATCTCTTTCACTAAGCGGATCACCAATATTATTTTTATAAAAAAAATATTAAGAAATATCAGTGATATTTAATATCACATTAATAGAAAGGTGAGCTCCATTAGTGGACCATATATTATGGGATCCACCCTTTATTAGTGAATGATGTTAAACATCACTAATATTCTCTAACATTATTCCACTTTTATGCGTACGGATAAAGAAGAAATGATTATCCTCTAATGATGGTTATGGGCTCACCGTGCTCATATTTTATGCTTATAGTGATCTTTTTTTACTCCTCTTCCCAATGGAAATAAGTAACTAGTATTATATGAATAAGAGATTTCTACAATGAGAACTATTGTTGCTATTATCATTAACTATAAGAATGTATAGTTTTAAAAGTGAGATTAATTTTTAACCATTTAGTATATGAATGATGATAGTTTTCTGACGCACGTTGTAAATTTTAACGTATATACTCACAGATCATATTATTAAAAAAGTAATAAATTTAACAGCTACAACTGTAGTAGAAAAAGGATAGTTCTTACTGAAAAAACTCTCAAGTTACGTATTTCAAAAAGAGGACTCTTTAGAAGAGAAAGAAAAAAATTGAAAAACAGAGGAAACAGAAGAGTAGGACATTACATAAGACATAAATTGGCTGGAAAATAACTGAGTTAAAAAGGGTTTGGAAATAATAACAAAGATATGATTATGCTAAACTGCTCTACTAATATCGCTTTTTTAACGAAATCTAGCTTTTTTTTCCCTGAAGAAATTCGCCTTATTTATGGTGATTAAAATCACAACATCAATCCGAGCAAAAAATAAGAACAGTATCGATAATCCATAACAACAAAAATGATGGCAATAATAGATTGTTGAAAAATAGTATTTGTGTTTATTCAAGAAAGCTAGTACACATTATATTAACTGTGAAAATCACTGTCAACAAGTTGAACTCGATCTAAGAATACATATGCATAATCACAAACAAAAACAAAGTGATCGAAGAATCTAAGAACACGGGGGTATTTGTCAAAGACCTTCTGACGCTCAAATCAGTAGATACATTCGTAATCTATCATATTCCTTTTTGTTGGATGATATTATTACAATACAAACTTAAAATATAGAGTCGAGGTAAAGAAAATACTAGTGCATCTATTTATGGCCGCATGAAGTTCAATTGTTCGTACATATATTTCTCTCCGCATAATTAATCCACATCTCACCTGGCTATACTACTAATTATTTTACGACTCATATTTGATAAAGAAAAACCAAAAACCAAAAGCCAAAAAATAAAAATAAAAAACGCTCAAATTTGGAATTTCTGAATTCCTATATATCCAAACTCCTCAGTCCTCCCCAAGTTAGAAACAATGGAAACAAGAAGAGAATCTTAGAAGGATGTTTTTAATGAAAAGTTAATTAATTGAAACAACCAATCGCTTTGAAAAAAAAAAAAAAGAAAAAGAAAAAGAAAAGCGCTATGATGACCTAGAGAGACGACAAAGCCACGGCCATCCCTTTTTTTTTTTTAGTCTTGAAAAGCGAATGGAAGCTACGAGTGGCTATGGGAAATAATCTAACAGCAAATAGTGAGTTAGATATTATAAGTTTATTTGGTGAATGAGTTAAGTCTGAATTGAGTTGAAATTTTTAAATCTGAGTTGAGTTGAGTTGACTTTTTAAAAAATAGTTATAAACTTTATTAATTAAAAAAAGATAAAAAAACATAATTTAATTAAAATTAAATTTTATTATCAAACGGATCCCATATAATCTCAAACTTTCGTATTTATCCCAAAAAAAAAATATCTCAAACTTTCGGTTTACAAAAATCAGCCACGTCTCCTAATTTGAAATTAATCCCAGGCTTTATCGTGCAGCTAACGGAAGTTACAAACAAAAGCATTAAATATTAAAAAAAATTGTGCAGAAACAAAAGTGGCTTGGCCGACTGCCCCGCCACGTGTGGACTACGTAGAATTTCGTCATGTGGTTCGTCACCTCCTAATAAAAAATTATCAAGTGAAGAAGATATTTTGGGACAACAGTTTAGCTTTGAACCGAGATATTTTCGAGGGGGAAAAGTAAGCACTTTTTGGAATAAAGCAAAAGATTAAAATTTACCCAATAATTATTGCTTTGCTTGAAACTTATGAGGCAAATGAAAACGTTATTATATACATGTGTCACGTGAAAAAAGATTCCTTAGACAGCGTGGTCGAAAAGATGATTAGTGCTTGCTAGCAAAGATAGTACTTTGGTAAATCTATTGGTAACGAGATAATCTAGTACATCAACCTAAATAAATTAATAAACACTAACTGAGATTTAGGAAATCTAACCCAATGAAACTAAGTTATGCTTAGTTAAATTAATTTCATAGAATAATGCTTAGATGACACTAATCACAACTTTTAATTTTGATGACACATGCTTAAAAATTCTTTTCACTTTAATTAATAATATTGCATCTTATACGAATGAAAAAGTGACTACTCGTTTATCACCTAAATTAGTATTATAACATTATATTTATGTTTGGTTCGTTAGTTGAATATGAAATTTTTTAATTGAAGTTGGTTGATTTTTGAAAAACTAGTTATAATTTTTATTGGCTTTTCAAAAAAAAAAAAAAACAAAAACAAAAACAAACAAAACAAAAACTTAGATGAAAAATTACAGCTTAGTTGAAGTTAAGTTGAAATGGCAAATAAAGCATAGGTTATAGTTAGTTTCTTAGTACCATTCTCTTTTATTTAATCCAACCAAAAAAAAAAATTTTGCTATGATATGTTTTATATATTTTTTGTTCAAAGAAAAAGAGACCGATGATGTTTTCACATGTACAACCTAGCGTTATAAGAGAGATTTATTGACATTATTGGTGCGAATGAAAAAAATCTTGATTCTAAAATTTCAACAACTGTCGGTATAATGTTCAAAGTAATCACCACATAGTCTATGACAAAGAATAGACTATTGCTTGTAGAAGTTAATATAACAACCCTAAATGGTATTATTAGTTTACGGTCTTTTCAAAACAGGAATGTTAATTTAAATAATGTTCCATGTAATTTCTACCACTTTAATTTGTTTTCTAGCTAACAATTTATAACATAACGAGATCATTTTATGACTCCAACAAGAAAGTTCATTTCCTTGCCAAAACACGATCATCGATATAGGCAAATTGTGTTCATATATATATATATATATATATTCAAGTCTGTAACTGATTCTAGCCTTGAGGCAATTGTCTATCAATTGCATGTGATATGCGTGTGTGTGTGTCCCTAAATACTATCCAGATTGGTCAGATAATATGAACCAATTCTCAGCAAAGGAAAAAGAAAAAAAGAAAAAGCGAATGTAAAGCTTTTAATGGAGTCGTATTAAAATGAAAATATGATTTTGCATTAAAGACGGGAAATGGTTTCTCACCAAAACAAAGAAGGTTTAGATATATACTACTATACGTGGCAAAATATATAGGTAATAATTCGTCCATAAATATATATATTTATATACATAGACTTCTTTTTTTTTTTTGAAACAACATGTGTGGATGTTTTGTTTTCTCTTTTTGCCCGGAATTAAAACAATAAAATACGTTAAATTAATAAACTTGGGTAACAATATATGTTCACGAAAATAAGAAACATTATTGGATCAAAGAGTATATATGTCCGTGTGCGTGTATACATATGTATGTAAATATGAAAGGTTATATATGAGTGCGTGGATAACGAGTCGTGAATATCTATGTTTTACGTGTGATGTCATCTTCTAGATCAGTAACCTTATCACCAAAAATGTCTTGGTACAATTAATCCACCTCAAAAGTGGATTCGCAATTCAAAGATTATGCCAAATTATAAACTATACACCGATCTGATGCGTGTCAAGGTCATTGGTACATGTCTCAATTAATTAGCTGCAGAATGGAATTCCAATCTTATTAGCTGTTTTCTTTTCTCTCTCTTTCTCTCTCCTTCTGTCTTTTGGTGATTTTGTTTTTTCTAGCTTTTGGGTTGGTACAAAAGGTTGTGGCAATATTTGATTGGTGGCTTTTTGGTTCTTTCTTGACAGTGAACTTACGTAGGTAGTTTGGTAACACACATTTTGGTCGGCGTTGCCCCAACAATATTATTTTGATCTTCATGTGCCAATTTTGTATTCGTGCCAATCTTGACGTGTCGATTTTCTAGTCAAAAAAAGGGCATCAAATTCTCTGAGCAATGTTTCTTTAGCATTAAAATAATAATAATAAAGGAGGTTCTAGTACCAATGTTACTATGATGTTAGGTAGGTCAACTTTAGGTGTGACAGAACCTTGTGGGCAAGACGAGTGAAGATGAAAGAGAGTGGGGAGAAGATTTAGAGATGGTTTGGAGAGAGAGAGTTGATCTTGGCTCTATATTTTATATTATTCATATAGCAAACAATTCTTATATCATACATCTTTTTATATAAAACTCATTCTTGGTAATAAACTTATCACCTGATATATTATGTTAGATTATGAATTTGTTTCGTATCATTAAATTATTAAATTGTTGTGACATTTATACGTGGATGGAGTTCGTTTTCTCATTAAGTTAGGTTTGGAAATGAGTTTTACCCAAAAACATTTTAAGATTCTACTTAACTTTCTCATTTATAGAATTTGTACAGCTCATTACTCTGTAAGAGAATCAGTATATGAAAGCCTTGGAATCACTCTCCATAAAGTGATAAATAAAGGACCAAAAAAAATAGGTGTAAATGGCAATCTTTTTATGAGAATGTGGATATGATTGGGGGAATTGGAATAAGAAGAAATACAAATAGAAATCAAGTATTCTATTTGCCAGCGGATTGGGAATATTAATTAATTTTATGGTTTTAGTAGATATTGAAATTGGAACCAGCAAATTTGTTTACCAAAATGTTACTTTTCTAGGTAGAGGTATTTGGGGAGGAGAGATTTATTAGAAAATGGGAACAAGATTATGACATGTGTAGAAGTGTCAATAGGATTGTGCCTCTTGTCATGTGCTAATGGACGCCAGGCTTAGGAGGTTAGGCTTTGGTATAGAGACCAATACCTAACATATGTCTGCTGATCCTTCTCAACTTGTTTGGTAAGCGAGAGAAAATTGAAATTAAAGATATAGATGTATTATTAATTGAAGAGCTTTAAAATTTATGGCCATTTTGTAATTTAGATTAAGGATCCATTTGGTGAATGAGTTTGAGTTATAAATTTTAAGTTTCAATGGTAATTTTTGTTGACTTTTCAGAAAAGACAAAAATTTTTTTTCAGAAAAGACAAAAAACTTTTTCAAAAAAAGATAAAATTTAGATTAAAAAATACATTTTAGTTCGAATAGAACTTGTGTACCAAACATCCCCTCAGAATTAGAGGAGGGAATTGATTTTATTTATTTATTATTTTTGGTCAAAAATCTGGTAAAAATACCACCGTAAGCGCGGCTGGCTCTTGCCAACAATATGCCAGAATTTTCAGTGTTATGGCTGGATACCGAAGGTAGCGTGATAGACCACCGTCGATGCATATAGCGCCAATAGATTTGTTAAATTTAAAATTTTTTTGAAAGAATTTTTTTTGACCATGAATAACGATCGACTTGTCGGAATATTTTTTAAAAAAGTAAATAGTAGTTTTCCAATAAAAAAATTTGAAATAAATAATAAATTTGAAAAATATTTAATCAAATAATAAATTTATTAAACAAATAATTTACTTACTAAAAGTAAATAGTTCGTTTATTAGAATTACTTATAGTAAATATGTGGTTAAACTAAACAAATTTGAAATTTATCTAGTAAAAGTTCCATTTACTTATTACATTTATATTTACTTCACGTTTTTTAAAACTTTTTAAGTGTTTCAATTATTTTTGTAGATATAATATTTACTGCATTTTTTGTTTTGTTTCGTTTGTTGGTATTTTTTTTTTCTTTCAGAACGCTATGTATACGTTCCAATGATATTGCTTCTCTCAGGGACTGAAAATTGTTTTTGAATTTAGCCATTAATAGGCTGTATATAGGCTTATTTTTTGCGAAAGCCCTTGAATGATACAAATTTAAAAATTATTGTACCAATATGATATAAAAATTTGACACTGATCAATATGAAACAAAATATAATTAACGTTTGTATTATGTTGATCAAAAAAAAAAATTATCCTCGATTAATAACCTTGCATTGGTTAACAAGTATTGCGCGAGATAAATATATGTGAATTGGTCCCTCGTTAAGAAAGGATGCGTTCATTCTCTATAACTTTATATAGAAATGGGAATGAGATTTGCATTTTGTAGTTCAACTTTTCAATCTAATGGTTCAAATCTATTTATTTTCTAATTAATTCAAATTCTTTTGGCTGGTTTATGTTTTCACTCCTCATATTATTCTCACACCTTAAACCAATTTGTTTGTCTTTAACTTCTTTTAAGCTCCACAGAGCTATGAAAGCGCTGAAAGAGTTTTTGAACCAAACCTCACATGGGCTCTTTTTGGGCTTTTACTACCTTGCATCGGCCAACAATATTGTCCCCAGGAGCAATAGCCGAATGCCGACAGCCTAGTATCTCCTGTTCTACTCCAACGCTTAAGCTAGTTTATCTCACATAAACCAGAAATCACTTTTTATTATTTCTTTGATACATATTTCTTTCACCATGTATGGATTTTATAATCCCTTAAATTACTGGTTTTTTGTTTTTTTGTTTTAAAGGACAATTGTATTTAAACTAAAACAGTGATATAAACTCTACAACACATTATGAATGTCACTCCAATTTAAAAATATAATCCTCAACTAAGACTGATTTTAGTGGTATAATCTGACGCTCAAAAGAAAAAAATGTATGTTTAAAGTGCAATTACGAAAAAGTAACTTGGTACACCAAAATCAAGCACACATTAGATTCTTTTAACAAAACTTCTACAATTAATAGAGGCTTATGATCGATTAAGAGCTAAATCTTTGTATCATAAAAGCCATCATTAATTCTACATAGAAACAAATCTTACAAAAACCAAATAAAAATAAATAAATAAATAAAACCATCAAGATTTGGATCTAACAGACAAATAACGAACAGAAGATGAAAAAACCACATTTATTGTTAGAGGCTTTAACCAAAACCAACACCACAAAAACCATGAAACCGTTGTTACATACAAACATAACCTTCAAAACATGTAAGCAACACAAATAGAGCCACCGTGGGCACATGGATTTAGCTACTATGGGTCCATGGGGGCTGCAGTTCCACCTACTGCTGGCCCATGGGGGCTGCAGTTCCACCTACTGCTGGCCCATGGTGGCCCATTGATTAATTTTTAGAAAAACATCACGTTTCCTCCAATTTTTCCCCCCTCTTTTAGCCCTCTTTTTCTTTTTTCTTTTTTTAAAGCAAGTCCCCTGAAATTCTAATATTTATTGAACTGTTGATTTAGTTAAGATTTTAGTTTAATTTAAGTTCCCCGAATAAATTTCTTGACTTAGTTCGTGAGGGAAAGCCGGCACTCACGGTTTATTAATAGTTAACCTATTTTCAAAAGAAAAAATAAAACAAAAACAAAACCTTAATTCAGATTAACCAGGAAAAAAAAAAAAAGTGACGGTTGACATAATTTAGATGTAATTCTATATTGGACATTACTAAAAGATGAAGTTTCTGTTTGATAAATTAGTTGGAGATGAAATTTTTAAATTAAAATTAGTTGAATTTTTAAAAATTAGTTATAATTTTAATTGAAATTTTAGAAAAAAATAAAAATTAAGATGAAAAAGTATAGTTTAGTTGAGATTAAACTTATACTCTAAACAAAGCTAAAGAGTAAGAATTCACCACCTCCAAAAAAAAAAAAAAAAAAAAAAAAACTTAAAACATTAATTGAAATGCTGTAAATACCCCCAAATGGAACAACGGCCAGTAAAAAAGAAAAGCAACCCTAGTGGATAGGTGGGGGTTATTTTCGTCTTTCTACTATCCTTAAAATGATGGCTTCTATAGAAGTGGTATTCATCGGCCAAACAAAGATAGAGTCCGAGCGAAAGACATACAGCGGATAAGCAAAAGCCGCCGGCGGATAGCCACCAAACTCCTCTTGGGCACTTCTCATTTTCTCTAACCTAAGAGAAAAACAAAAACACTCTCAGGTTAAGCTCTCCTTTTTTCTCTGTTACCTAGTTTTCCTTTCTGTTCCAAACCCATATTCTTTAAAAACCTATTCCTGAACAGAGATTTTTTAGTCTTATTGGGTCATTGGGTTATGGTATTTCTAGACTAGTTAGTTAGGAAGTTATGGATTCAGTAGTTCCCATAAGGCAAACCCCCGATGGGTTTTGCCCATTTCACAAAACAAGTTCGGAGAGTACAAGAAAGAGTGGTGGTACTTTTGGGGGATGTCTTGTGGGAGTACCTATTGGCTGCAAAGCCCGTTCTCTTGTTTTGTCTTACAACATTCAGTGTCGGGTAAACGACGGTTCTCCGAAACATAGGCGAAAACATGTCCTTGCGGTTTCGAAGTTCGAAACTTTGAGCTCCAATGGCAGATTGCAACAGAACTTTGAGAAAAACGCGTTTGAGCAATTGAATGGGGCTAACTCGTCGGCGAATTCCGGGCATTCTTCCGCGCACAATTTTGAGGAGTTCGAGAGTAACAATCGGCTCCGTCGGTTTGTTAGAAATGGGGAATTGGAGGAAGGGTTTAAGGTTCTTGAGCGCATGGTTTATCATGGTGATATACCCGACATCATCATTTGCACGAGTTTAATTCGGGGGTTTTGTAAGAGTGGAAAGACTAAGAAGGCGACTCGGGTGATGAACATCCTAGAGGAGTCAGGGGCTGCTCCTGATGTTATTACCTATAATGTTTTGATCAGTGGCTATTGCAAGTCGGGAGAGATTGACAATGCGTTGCAGGTTTTGGACCGAATGAGCGTGGACCCTGATGTTGTCACGTACAATACGATTTTGCGGACTCTTTGTGATAATGGGAAATTGAAGGAAGCTATGGAAGTTCTTGACAGGCAGCTAAGGAGGGAGTGCTATCCTGATGTGATTACCTACACCATATTGATTGAAGCAACTTGTAAAGAAAGCGGAGTGGAGCAGGCGATGAAGCTTTTAGATGAGATGAGGAGTAAAGGATGCAAACCCGACGTGGTAACTTATAATGTTCTTATTAATGGGATTTGCAAGGAAGGGAGATTGGATGAAGCAATCAAGTTCTTGAATGACATGCCATCATTTGGTTGCCATCCTAATGTGATTACTCATAACATCATTTTGCGTAGCATGTGTAGCACTGGAAGATGGATGGATGCCGAAAAGCTATTAACCGAGATGGTTCGAAATGGATGTTCTCCTAGTGTTGTGACTTTCAATATCTTGATCAACTTCTTATGCCGGAAAGGCTTGCTTGGTCGGGCAATTGACATTCTAGAGAAGATGCCAAAGCATGGTTGTACCCCGAATTCCTTGAGCTACAACCCTTTGCTCCATGGATTTTGCAAAGAGAAGAAGATGGATAGGGCAATTGAGTACTTGGATATAATGGTGTCTCGTGGTTGTTATCCCGACATTGTGACCTACAACACTTTGCTAACAGCATTATGCAAAGATGGGAAGGTTGATGTTGCTGTGGAGATACTTAATCAACTAAGTAGCAAGGGCTGCTCTCCGGTTTTGATCACTTACAATACTGTGATTGATGGGCTCTCAAAGGTTGGGGAAACAGATCACGCCATCAAACTCTTGTATGAGATGCAGAGAAAGGGTCTCAAGCCTGATATCATCACATACTCATCACTCGTTGGAGGGCTTAGCAGAGAAGGAAAAGTCGATGAAGCAATCAAGTTTTTCCATGACTTAGAAGGACTCGGTATCAAGCCCAATGCCATCACCTTCAACTCTGTCATGTTGGGACTTTGTAAGACTAGGCAAACCAGTCGTGCCATTGACTTTCTGGCTCACATGGTATCCAAAGGATGTAAACCCACCGAAGCTACATATACCATTCTCATCGAAGGCTTGGCTTATGAAGGCTTGGCTAAGGAAGCTTTAGAGTTATTGCGTGAGCTATGTGCTAGAGGGGTCGTGAAGAAAAGTTCTGCCGATCAGGTGGCAGTAAGGATGTAGTGAAGATACATTTTGTCTTTTGCTTGTGACTGATAGTTTTGATGAGAAAATCATGCATTTGGGTTTCGTAATCCCTTCTCTTTTGCCCTACCTGAACGGTCTCTACTAGATGTTCTTTTGTTCACTTTCTTTCTCATGAGACGCAAAATCCAAAATCAATTTTGTCAGTTCATGTAAACTTAATCTTCTGATCTTAGGTGATCTTTGGTGATACTTTCATTTACCATGTTTTGTTTCCATTACCGGAGGTATAGAAACTTTTTATTCCTTTTCTTTTTAGCTTGTGGTACTTGCTTGCTTTTATGATTTCTTTCTTCTATAGAACGGTGATTTTATCTGTCTTGGGCTCCTCCTTTTTTTCTTTTTTTCTTTTTTTCCTTGAAGATTATTCGATTGCTTATAGGGAAAGTTCTGAATTTTGGTCTTCATGCAGGAGATGAAGCTCATACAAATAGTGTTTGTATGTACGTATATTCGTGTGTATGTATACATGCATACATAGATAAATTCAAGTATTTGATAATGGCAAACTTTGAGCAGGTAGTATAGGCTAACATTGGATGTTCATAAATTCATACTTGACACCTCTGATACAGAAGGTCTTATCTGGTCAATGTGGTCTGGAGTGTTGGACTCGTGATAATTGGATTGGGTCAATGTGGTCAAGTATTTGACACAAATGATCTTCTTTTATTAGCAAAATAGATCACTCAAAACACAAGTTGAATGGATCAGACCAAGCCTGAATTGAACGGACGAAATTGTGAGAAGACGCCGCTTTATCTCACTGGAAAACCAAATTAAAATTATATATTATCCTTTGGATATTCTCTGATTACGGATACGTGTAGTCCAAACCCACTTGCGTCAACCAGTCAACAAATACTCCCCGTCTGATAAAGTTAATTGAAGATAAAATTTTTAAATTAGAGTTGGTTGATTTAAAAAAAATTAATTATAAATTTTATTGACTTTTCAAAAAAAAGATAAAAATTAAGATGAAAAAGTACAGTTTAATTTAAGTTAAACTTGAATACTAAATAGAGGCTAGTTGTCTGTCCCTTTCTAGCACAAGTTCTTCAATCGATATCAACATCAATTAAAAAAACCTTAAAAAAAAAAAAATCAAGGTAGTCAAATAAGTTCAACTCAATTTTTTTTTCTTAATTTTTAATTTTTTACTCTCCTATGGAGAAATTGGAAAAAGGAAGCTTACTCTTCATGGGAAATTAGGAAAATGTCAATGTTTCTAGTGAGCCAGCCTAACGTTAGGTGCGTTTGGTGTTTGTGTTGAGTTTGAAATAGAAAGAAATTGTTGAAGTTGGTTGATTTTTTAAAAGTTAGTTATAATTTTTATTTATTTTTTTAGAAAAGACAAAAAATCAATCATAAAATTTAGTTCACATGCATTCTAAACGTAGGCGTAGTTTAGAAGAGAAATTGACTTGAAACTGACACCAAAAATATACTATGCAATAAAAATAAACCTCCCTCGGTTGGCCATTTTATTATTTAAGTTTAAGCATTGAAGTTTCCTTCTCTGTCCATAAACCTCTAGCTGGGCCATGATTTGATGGCAGGGTGTTCATTTTCGGCGTATCTAATGTCTACTAATTGCCATATAATGATATCTCATCATTATGTGGGCAATTCTTTTTTTTTTTTTTTTTTTTTTTTTTCCATCATCTGAAAAATAATTCCCCTTAGATTATTACTGCCTACTTGGTAATGACAAACAATCATAGTTTTTTTTCCCCTTAGAAAAGATCACAAGAGGAAGAAAGCGGTGTTTTCACATAACTTCTCCGTTCAATAATATCACTTTTGGAATCTATCGAAACTAGAGGTGGAATGATAGATTATTATAGTGGGATGATTCAGACATAAATCCAAGATTGCTTGGAGCCCCACTACCCCATTATGTTCCTTTGGACATATAGATGCTTCCACTGCCTATCAAAAGATAAAACGCAAGAACAAATTTGTACCATAAAAAAAAAACATTTATTAAAAAAAAAAAGGACATGGAAAACGTATAAGCTTCATGGATGAAACCAACTTATTATAAAATGACAAAAACAAAAGCAGCTTATTCCCACTTCACTTCTGCACCTTCCTCTCTACCATACACTCAAAATCCCAAACCAAAAAGAGACACAAAAACAAGCAAAACATTACTTGGACCATAATTTTGTGAATTAAATTAAGCTAGATAGCGAGATTTGGACATGGAAGGAATCCCATCTCCAAAAAGCTCAGACCAGGAAGGGTGGCTTTCATGCTGGGGATATCTGAAGCTGAAGCTTCCATGGAGAAGACGAAGCAGAAGACGTTACACCACCGCAAGGCATCTCAGAAGTAAATCGGTCGCCGGAGCCGGTTTCGGCTATGACCCTTTGAGCTATGCGCAGAACTTTGACGAGGGCTGGGATGAAGAGGACCCGGACCAGCTTACTCGTGGCTTCTCTGCTAGATTTGTTGCCCCATTATCAAAACCACTTTCAGATGAGTAAAATATATGCACACACACACACAAGTATTTCTACTTCACTGCCTAGCTGGTTCATATATGTATATGTGGTTTTTGATGATTATAATACTGTACATGCTCATTTTTGTGAGTGTCTATAATTGTCGGTGAAGTTTATAAAGGAACATATATATACACAAACACACGCACACACACACACACATATATGTGTGCATGTATGTGTGTATATATACATGTTATTACAGGCGTTTTGTTGTGCCTTTTTTTTGCTGGCCGAGGCATATGGATAAGAGGTCACTGAAAGTGCTGCAAATATAGACGATATTGATGATTATTAATTAAGTAAGAGAATATTTCTAGCTTAATTTATGGTGAATATTCTATTGCGTATGCATCTAAGTTAAATATGACCACTATATGAGCTTTATTCAGAGGCTATTACTTGTGATTATTTCTAGTTAAAAAAGGAAAAAGAAAAGTTAATTGTTGAGCTGATTGCTGATGAAGTTCGGCTAGTTGAATTTGGAGATATATGTAAGAATGTCGTTGTGCTTATAGATATATATTTCTTTTTGAACTTGTAACACATGATTCGAAGTTCGTAGAGTCAGGTGTAAAATTATTGTTAGAATATGTTTGTGATTGCGTTATTGTTATATTATCAGTACTATTTATTATTACTATTTCACTTTTTGGTCTTTAAAGGAATCTTCTCAATTCAAGAGAGCACATAAATTGAATGTTCCTAGATTTTATTTCCCATCCTCTCAAGTAACAAGGAACGAATATTCTCTTTTTTCTGCCAATTAGTTTGAACATACCTTTAGCTTTTCTGACAGTCACTAGACTCGCAACTCACCAATGTAAACTATAAAGTTCTCTCTCTATTGGTGATTTCATTTAGGACACATGTGGGTGACGAATGTGCATTCATTTCAATTATCATTTATTTGTTTTTAGCCTTCCATGGGGAACAATGTGGATCCACTAGGTTCGAGACAAATAAAAGTATTTGGTGTTTTCAGAAAATGCAATCCGATTATCTTGAAGCCGGTTTTTGAACCACTTGATAACCAAATGTATTAACAAACTAGAGTAATCCCATTAACAGAACAGAGAATGTAATACCAAAGGCATGTTATGACATTCAATAAAAATTCAATGACAACCAAAAATAAAGCATATAATTACAGACACACACACATAAAAATGCTCTTTTCCTAATAGCAATTAAATAGGCCTACAAAACGCAAAACGGACATGAATCAAAACACAGGACAGCCATCAGCAACAATCCCTTTGGCCGTCGGACAAGTAGCCAATTCGCAGTGCTCACCGTCGGTGCCCCACCACGACAGACTCCTGTCCTCCATGGTCAGAGAGAAGTAGAGAAGCACTCCCATGAAGGCCAACCCTGCGTCCAGAGCAGCTGACAACACATAATTGTACTTCTGCCACCACTTCTTTCTGTACCTAAACACGAAAAAGTTGAAGATCGTCCCCGCGATTATCCAGCAGTTGAAGTTCACCGTCGTGGCTGGTGGCATTGCGGCTGTTGCTCCAAGAAGAACGGGGAGATTGATGTTTTTGATCCATTCCTGGGATGGGAAGGCCTTGTGGAGCAGCCACACCAAGACAGGACCCATCACGCCTACGAGGAAGAACCAGTTGAGTTGGGAGTAGTTTCCCTCGGAGCCAAAGATTCTCTTCGGTCCTACGAGACCCCAGATGACTGATGCGTCAAAGAATACACGGTCACCAGGACATGTCCAAGGGCTGTTGGGAGGGAGGAGCTGGTCCTGGCATATGTTTTCGACCGTGTGAAGCAGCCACCATGCGACTCCAATGTTGACTGTCCCGGCTGTTACAGTTCCAATGCACTTTGTAGACAAGGGAAGTTATTACAAATTAGAAGTGAATCCGATGTTCGAAAGATGGAAAATTCTATGCTAGAAAATGTTTCTGGATCATCATATTTTCATCAGATTCTGGTCTAATACAATTTTCAATAACAATATTCAGTAACTAGTAAACGTTGTCATTACATCGGTACAAATATTAGTCAAAAACTGCTCCAAAAATGTTTCTAACTCCTTCAAAATGGAAAAAAATTTAGAGAAATTCCATATCGTCGTTAATGGTATTTATTTTCCACTATGATCATGGAGTTAAATTTCTATGATGCTTTGGTTTCTTCTCCTTTACAGAAGTAAAATGGTGCCGGGGGCTATGGAGAAGACATACCTGAACTACGAACATGGAAATAGGAGGGATCTTCATGTAATGACCGAGCTTGAAATCGTTGAGAAAGGAAATAGCCTGAGCCATGCTTATATAACCGTACGTCTTGAAGCACACATTAGCTATCGGTTTTCCTGGCAGTATCACCCCCATTATGTATTCCGTGATGATATTTAGTCCTGGAGTCTGATATCAAGACAAGGGCAATCCATGGAAAATTTCGATGACTACTTCTTTTAATACATTCAAATTCCTGTACTTTTACAACAATTCTACAGAAAGTTTAGAGAAAAAATGGAGTTAAAAATTAAACTCATGCCTGGTTTGTGGTGGCGGTGATAACGCTGACAGGGAGGGTGAAAATGAGAGCGAGGCCTGCAGCGAAAATGAGTCCCCACCACGGCATTTGGATCTCATCATTCTTGAAGATACATAGCACGAGTGAGAGTATGACTGACACCCCAAGCATCAAATGGAACCACCAGCTGGGAATGTCTCTGTACTTCTTCATCAGTCTGGTGTGAATATCTTCCTTTGTGTTGTAAGAGGCTCTGAACTGTTTATATATTTCCCTGCTCATCAAACAAGCAGTCGAAATATTGTCATGCATAATTCATACGGATTTTACACAATACTCTGCCGAGTCCCTAATAATAGGAACATTAATGTGTCTCTACGGTAGGAATTGTCCTTTTTCACTAGCGGTTAAATTACAGTTTTAATCACTGAATTAACTTTTCAACTGTATGATCTGTGGAGTTGTCCAACGATTAGAACCACATTTGACATATAAATATGCAATAAATAACATTGCTCTAAATCAAACACACTATTTCCAATGACTTGGTACAATGTTTTTACCTTCCATTGAAAAGGGCAACATGTGTGAGGGTTGACATAATGGCTGCAAAGCCAATGCCATACGTGAGAGAAAAGAACACGCTGAGGTTGATCCGTCCTTGCCTCCGGTACGCTTCTTGATCAATCTCAAACTGGCTATTCACAATAGCCGACACGTCATATATCTGTCCCTGAGCATCAAACAAGTGAGAGGAGAAGATAGGGAAGTTCCTGGCGTTATAGAGGTTGGCACCCCAGTAGGCTACGGGGAGTAAGACGAACATGATTAAGATGTAGCCGACGGCAACATTGACTATAGCGAAGAAGGGGCTGATCAGAGGGCTGCCGAGGTAGGAGGCGATGACCGACCAGTCGAGTGAAAATGACCCAATCCCAAGCCCTCTCATGCCTGAGCCGATCTGTTGTGCCGTGACTGATCTTGGGTATAACCAGCAAACCCATGAAATGGTTGACAGAGTTGGGAAGAGGTAGCCAGGGACAACGTACCATGAGAAGCTGCAAATTAGTGCTATTAAAAAGAATTTCCCTCTTGACATGCGATCATTTTCTTTCTCATGCAGTGCTCTGCACAAAACATTCCAAAAGAAATTATGTAAGTTAATATCAAGGTTCAAAAGTGATAGTATATTAAATTGTGAGAAAAATACAAATTAATGACTTTTGTTTTATTGTGGACGAAAATGTGTAATGAAATGTGGGATAACATAAGAATCTTAAAAATGAGAGTGTATTTGTCGTTTTTTTTCTGGCCATGACATGAATATGTGATATTAAAAGTTCAAATTTTGTTAGTTTAGATATGTGTTTTTCTTGGAGGCTCCCAACAATCTTGAAGCATTTCCCTGTTTCACTATGAACATTTTGAAAAGAAAAAATGGAGCAAAAAGCCACTAGTAATACATACCACTAAAATATTAGGAAATCTAAAAAGTTAGATTAAAAATTGAAAATGTATTAAAAAAAAAAAAGAGTAATTGGCACAGATAGTCTTTGAACTTTTATAAAGGTGATGGTTTGGGGTTTTTTTTTTTTGGGTCAAGATGACCCTAAACTCATATTTTTTTGCCATTATGATTATTTCCGTCAAAATCTATTAATTTCTAATAGAATAATAAGGTATTTTAGTAATTTACTAATAATTAATTTTTTAAAAAAATAAAAAATGGTTAATCTCTCTCCTCTCTCTCCCTCCCCCCTCCCTCTTCAATATCTCTTTCTCCTCGAAACCAAAGAAACCAAAGCAACCCAGACCTAGAGCCAAGATCTGGGGGCAGGCAAGCTCAGCGGCAGGGGGAGGAAACTAGATCGGAGTCTCTCTCTCTCCATCGCTCCCTCTCTCCTTCCTCGATTTCTCTCTACCCTCGAAACCAAAGCCCAGATTTGAGGCCAAGATCAGGGGGCGGGGCAAACTCATCGGCGGTGGGAAGAAACCAGATCGGAGTGCTTGGGCAGTGACGGGGTGGGGAGGGGGGACCTCGAGTGGTAGTTGGGGAGGGATGGGGAACCCTGTTCGGTTCTAGGTTTTGAGCCGAGCTCGGCAAGGGCGAAGATAGTAAGGGGGAGGCTCGACAACGGCAAAGATGGGGGGAAATAGAATGGTAATTCCAAGGGGTGCTTGATGATGGCGAAGACGGAGGGGTGCAACTCCGATCTAGGTTCAGGTGGGGGGGGGGGGTGGGCGCTCGCGGCAAACAGCAGCAAAAGGGGGGCTAAACCAAAAAAGAGAAGAAGGGGGGTGGGGGGCGAATGGCAGCGGGGGTGGGGGGGGGGAGACCGAGAGAGAGATGAGGGGGTTGGGGGCCAAATGGCGAGGGGAAAGGGGGCGGGAATGGGGGGCTAGACAGAGAGAGATAGGGGGAAGGGTGGGTAAAATAGAAAGAGGGATGGGGGGAGTTTGAGAATGGAGAGGATATTTTAGTAATTTTATTATAAAAATAATTATTTTGATAAGATTTCGTTAAAAATTTAATGGATTTTGATGTAAATAACCATAACGTTCCAAAAAACCAGATGTTAGGGTCATCTCAATTAAAAAAAATAGAGATTAAACCGTCACCCTTACAAGAGTTTAAGGACTATTTAAGCTACTGACTAAAAAACTAAAAAACAGAGATGGTCTGCTCTATTCAATAGTCAAGGAACAACTCGATAGAGACGAGCAAAACGACATGTCATTAGTCTTGGGTGGGAAAAAACCTGAACAAAGAGACCTGAACCAGACTACTAGGCCACCACATATGCGCCGGATCCACCACGTACTTCCTCATGATCCCAGCCCACCCATATCCCAATACCTGCTTATAATAATTCACAAAATTAATTTTAAAAAAAAACCAAAAAAATTATTTTAGAAAAAAACCACCACCACCACCACCAAAGAAATACCTGAGTAGTAATGACAAGAACCCAGCCAGTCCAAAACGAGATATTCCTGCGGTAAAACGCTATTATGATATCCACAATGCTGATGGCGTAGGCGGCGCCGCCGCCGAACGCCGCGCCGGCGTTGGCGAATATGGAGATGAGCACGTGCTCCTTCATGTTGAACGGCCCTGGGTTGAGCGACACCTGTTTGCCCAGCCCAGGGACCCGAAACGGCGTCGTCGGGAGGACCCTCTCCAGGAACCGTCCGATGGGGAGGGTGGCCACCTGTACGGAGATCATGGAGATGACGAGAGGCTGCGTCCTGTACATGAAGAAGGTGTTGAGGAAAGAGAGGAGGACGCAGGAGACCAGCCCCAGGAACCACATTCGACACGTCCACACCGGAAGGGTCGGGTCGTCGACGTTGGAGACCGTCAGACGCACCTGCTCTATCGGAGATACGTCGTCGTTTTCGCCGGCGCCGAACTCTAGCTCCAAGGCTGACGACGCCATTGTAGAGAGAGAGAGAGAGAGAGAGAGAGAAAGAGAGGAGTGTGAGAGTGTTGTGTTTTTTGTTTGTTTGTTTTGACTCTCTGACTCGGTATTACGTAGGAGAATGAGAAGGAAACGCAGAGATTTCAAGGGAATCTGTTACGTATTGCTTAACTGATTGGGTTTTTTTTTTTTTTTTTTTTTCCCTCCTTATTTATAATTTTTCTTTTTTGGTTTATTTTTTAAATCGAAATGACGCTAATACTGATTGGAATCTATTGCATTAAACGATGGGGTTTCCCTCATTCTAGAAATTGCAGCTCATCCTGTTTTAGGCCGGTTCGAGAACTTTAAATGGAATTTTGTAGTTGAGAGATGAGTTTTGAAAATAGGAATTTGAGGTAAAAATTTTTGAAAATATATATATATATATATATATATATTTTGGAGTTTTGTGTTTATTAAAAAAATAATTAGAAAAAAAGATATTTTAAAATACGTGTTATGATAATTTTTATATAAAAAAATTGTGAAATATTAAAATTTTCAAAAAGTCTTTTGCAAACAAAAAAAAAAAAAAAATCCTCCAAACATCTATTTGCAAACTTGACGGTATTCCATTGTTTAGAAAAAATGCCCCCAAATGGGTCGTAATTTGCAATTTAATTCTTTTTTTTTTTAATAAATGCAGTTAATTCTTTTTACTGCTTATAGAAATGCCGCTTTTTTTTTTTTTTTTGTGATAATTCTCTTTGATCTTTTTTGCATATATGTATCTAGACATGTATAGACTATACATTATACAGTCGTTTAGGAATGTTTTATAGCTATATATATATATATATATATATATATCATATATGGAAAAAATTCATTAGGGAAGATGTATGTGTGTGAAATGTTGCAAGACAGCTAATATTTGTGAGATCACCAATATATAAATGTGTGTGTATATGTGTACATAAGAGTGGCATTTATTAGCCTTTACAAATCCAAGAGGCCACCGTGCCGATAAAAAATTTTGATCGGTCCTTTTCACACGCATTCAGACCTTACTCCTTTAAAACGCTCAAACCTTTTGCCTCCACCTTGTAGCTAGTCGTAATTAAGAAATTCAGTTCTCTTAAAATAAAAGATGAAAGATATTTCTTTTCAAAATAAAATATAAAAAGATATTTGATTTAGACAAAAAGAGTTTTTGTCTTCTTTTTTTTTTTTTTGTAAGTTTCTTACTGTGTATGACAATTTGATTATTATTTGTTATAATTAATATATTAAATATGTGTTATCAAACATGTAGTTTGCCAGAACTGGCCTCCCTTTTCCTCCTTCATTGGTTTGCTTTTACTGGGAAAACGCTAAGAAAATATTATCTTCTGATCTCTGATTTTTGTGTTTCTCTATATAATGTTGACCTGTGTTTTTCTTTACACATAATTCATCTTTTGTCTCCGTTAAAAAAAATAAAATTCAAAATCCGTTATTGATTTTCTTTAGTTTCCATCATTTTGGGTTTGATATTATTTGTCTTCTCCATTTCCAAAAAAATATATATATATATATTTAATATCATATATGTATCTTTAACACATATATAAATATAGGTTTAGGCAGTTTGCAGTCACACTCGCAAGTGGACCCATCAATTAACAGGTAATACTAGCTCTTGATTTTTATTTCTTCATTTTCGGTAGCGGAGAGGGCCTAAAATGAATGAAGATGATATTTTCCAAATATAATACACACACACACACATTACAGACAACAGATATATATTATACAGCTTTGTAGAGGCTGGCATAGTCAGTAATAAATGAGTCATGTCAAAAGCTGCATATTTATTTACAAATATCCTTTAGAATGGTAATTATTTCCAACTTTATCCAGATCGCGTATTTCCGTGTATAACAATAAAAAATAATATATTTGACTTTCTTCTCATCATAGTCATTTTCACTTAGCAAACTTCTTACCAATACCTACTATCAAAAGGATTATAGGAAGCTTGACTTAAGCAACTCTCCACATGCATGGTCCCGGCTAACATCTTGCTGTCAATGTAGATGTCCATTCTCTGTTTTCTCTTTAAAATATCTATATATACATATAATATGTATTATGTAACATATATATATATATATATTTAAAAAGAAGAGCTTGTAAAACTTACCTAGCTCGTCATGGGCTACTGATTATATATCGAGCACGAGCTTCTACAACAAAAAGTGCTTTTAACAACATAAAATTTGTACATTTTCTAAAAGTGTCATCAAAGTATCTTTACGATGATATTTTAGTTTTAAATGTCGTAGAAGATATCATTTGACGACACTTTTAGAAAATGTATAAATTTTGTGTTGTTATCTTTAAGATGATATTTTATTTTTAAATGTTATAGAAGATATCATTTGACGACATTAAACAGAAAAATGTCATGGAAAAATATATTTTCCGTTTAAAATAGAAGGAAAAATCTAGATTTGTTATTTTTGTAAGGGCATTTTAAAACGAAAAATAATTTAAAGTTGAATGATTTATTATTTTTTTTTCAAACCTATCTAAAAGAAGTTTTTTTTTTCTTTTTTTCTTTTTTGGGCATAACGAAAAGATTGTTGCAAACGTTGTGAAGAGAAGTGTATGAAGATAACGGGTGTATGAAGATAACGGGCGAGTGGTGTGATTTTTCTTTAAATATAATACCTACAATGAAAGTTTCAAAAAAAATGTGTAAAAGAAAATTAAAAAAAATAGAGTTTAATTTTTTGAATGAATATGTATTTAAGGAAAAAAAAAAACAGAGAAAATATAATATGAACACTTAAAAAAAAAAACTCTATATACGACAATAACTTAAAAATTAAAATATGTTTTTAAAGTTTTAAAAGTCAATTAAAAAAGTACGTGCAGCTCTTAAAATTTTCACTAATTCCAAAGAACCTGTAAACTATTTAAAAAAAAAAAAAAGGTTATGTGCAACATGGGAGATCAACTGCAACTTACATGTTGCTATATTAATGAATATAAACATATTTAATTAAATTTAGAAAATTTGAAGAATGTGTAATCATGTTTCAAATCTTCAATGGGAACATTTAAATTAAAAATTATGGGGTTCTTTATTGGAAATTTCAATATTGAAAATTTCATACATTGAAAATTAAAAATATATATTACAGAAGAAAACTAAAATTTAATTAAAATAAGAAACGAAAATGCTACCGTGAAATTTTCCTTCTATCAATTTCTATATAAAATATTTTCGACATTGGAGTTTGATAGAAAATATTCTCAAATAAAGGAAGGACACAACTCTTTGACATTTTCATGATTTTATATATTCTTTTTCAATAAATAAAAATAAGTATATTGCTTTGACCCAAATTATTTTACACGTGTAAAGTTCAAATTTAGCTTAATGATATGTTTAACGCCAAACTATTAAACATTAAAAAAAAAACTATTATTTTCTTTAGCCTACCTGTCTCTTATTAACTAGTCTTATCTGCCATCGACTTGGTTCATAAGTTTGAAGAATGTATGATCATTCAACGGTGTGTCTGATGTTAAATAGATGATATGATCTCACATAAATAAATAAAGATTAACGCATTTCATAGTGTACCACACTACTCATGATCAATGAAAAGGTCAAATATTGGATCCATAAATAAAGATTAACGCACTTTAAAATGTACCACACTACTCATGATCAATGAAAAGGTCAATATTGGATCTATTTGGGGGAAGCGTCTGAATGAAAATATTTGGGACGAAACATTTAAATGAAAAATCATGAATAAGAGTATTTGAATTGTCATCTGAACTGACATATTGGATAATAACAATCCAAACATACCATTTGAACATAAACATTTAAAAATTTCAGCTCATTTTTGTCTTTTTTTAAGAAGTCAACAGATTTTTCTTTACTAGTTTATGAACTTAAAAATTCTAACTCAAGCCAATGTTCCAAACACAAACATACAGTTAGAAGTAACTATCTGGAAAGGCATAGACAATAGTATGTTTGACTAATTTGAACAACTTAGATGTTAAATTCTTAGGAAAATTACACAATGTTTGTTAGTTTGGTGGGATTAGTGCCTTATCAATCAATCCCGCAATAAAATAGCCCTTTCTAAATTGTCAAAATTATAGATTAAACCGATATACGCGAATGTAAGTCAAATACAATAATTCTTGTTTGGTCAATTTTGATAGTTTTTAAGTGCATATTTATATCATTATCAGGCAATTCAGCAAAGGTAATCCATATGTTTATTATTATATTTTTTGCTTATGATGATTTGTAACCAAGCCGTTGAACAACAATAATCGGAAACTTATTGATAATAAGTAATAGCTAAACTAGTACCATCTATTAAACTTAGTTAACAGCTCAGTCTATTACTATTGATTGATACAAATTGAGATTGGCCTTTTGTTCTAATCAGACATAGAAAATTCTTTGCAGATTGAACCAATTTATTGGAAAAGTCAATCAAATATGATCACTCATGTTTGATTGATTTCAATGGTTCTTATGTGCATATTTATCCGATAATCGGATAGTTGAACAAAGGTAATCCACTAGTTATAATTTACTCTATTTTCGCTTATTACGTTTCATAATTGAGTCGTTGAACACGAATAATCGGCAAGTTTACTTGTATTAAATATTAGCTAAACTATTGCTATCTTTAAAACTTATAATTTCGTCTACTATTATATATTGCTGCAAATCAAGAATGGCATTTTGTTCCAATAAGATATACCGAATTCATTGTTTTGTGATCGCATAAATAAATTTGTTGCTACAAATCAAGATTGACATTTTGTTGTAATTAGATGTACAAAATTCATTCTTTTGTTACGACATAAATAATTATGATATTCATGTAGCTCATTCTTCGAGTGTCGGCTTCAAGTTTCAACATAAAAATTAAATCATAAAAAAAGATGATAATAAGGACATTGTTGTCGATGTAAAAGCTAACCGCTATGGTAGTTCATATGCATTATCATATACCTTTCACTTTTGGGGTGTTTTTTACAGCTGATTTTTTTGTGTTTACTTAACTACTTACAAATATCTTTAGAAATAATGTAATTTCTTCTAATAATTACTCAATTTTGAAACATGAATAAAAAATAGCAAACTAACTAATAATTTTATAATTTATCATCGTAATGTTTAAGAGAAAAAAAGAGGACCAAAATAAACAACATTTGAATAATTTTGTTTATTTGAATTGAGGGAGAAATAAAACTACAAATTTAAGAAGAGGACAACGTGTGCATCAATCGTCAATGTGTGGTGATGCATTCCTCTATTTTTTCATTAATTCTGCGTTTCATCTCAAAGGAGTAACATGAACATCTTACATATTCCAATTAAACTAACATCTACTAATTTCCTTAAGAGAGATTATTCAGTAAACCATGTGTCTCAAGGTTATCATACTTATGTAGTACACCAATCTACTAAATGTTTGACATTTAGATGGTTGATCCCTTAACAAAACCTTCTAATATTTTTTTCTCCAACTATTGTATTTTATATTACATGCTTTGTCATACTTGCTATAAATATTTAACCTAAATTCTAATTAATTACTTATAATTTTTTAGCAAAATAATTCTTAATTTTTTAAAAAGTAATATTTCCTTTCATAAAAACAGTAGTTTCTAACGAATTTAGGAAACTTGAACAAAATAACTTATTTTATATACAATCTATAACATTTTTGCTTGGCTCCAAATATTCATGTATTTTCTAAATATTGTTAATATCATGAAGGAAATAAAGTTCCCCATAGATTAGCTTATTTATCAATGTCAGTCGAATTGATTGATTATAGTTATTAGAAAAAACAAAAATTAAAGTAAAAATAAAAAATGAATAAAAATGTAGTTATAGTTGTTATTGGCATCTTGAAGCAGCAGCGTAAGAAAACTACTCACGTTTTAATAATATAACCAAAAGCCAAATAATATTTTAAAAGCAAAGCCTATATATAGGTTAAAGTTAAGTCCTAATCCTAATAGTAACAAAATTAAATAATAATGGTAAACCAAAGGAATTTAAAAATCAAAACATGAAGCTAAATCTTAAAAAATAGATAAAGAAATGATAATCCTAATAATTAAATTTAGTCCATATGCAATATGTACTTTATTATATTAACAAATGTTTAACAATCTAATTATCTACCTAGCTCCTATCAGATGATGTAATGATGAAGATACCTTCTTCTTCTAAGATGTTACCCAGATTCGATATTCAGTAGCTCTAAAAATCTTACCAGCAGGTTAATGGATTGTACTACATCGAATATGTGATGCAGGGGGCAGAGGCAAGGGGTGCGAGTGGGGGCAGTGAATTTTCTATTATTTTAAATTTACCTCAAAAATTTTATAATTTTTATAATCTATCCCCACTAAAAATAAAAAGTTCTCATGCATTTTCTACTTTCACCACTAAAAACAAAAAATTTTCACATAATCCCTACTAATATTAATTCTAGATTTATAATTTTATTGTTTTGCCTCTACTAAAATTAAAAATTCTCACATACACCAACTAAAATTAAAAATTCTCATATGATTCCTACTAAAAATTTATTTTATCTTTAAAAATATTTTTGATGTACGCCCCCACTAGATTATATCTCTAGCCCTGCCTCTGATAGTGTAATATAAAATTACGCCCATTATTTGAACAGTATTAGGTCCGATTTTGATAAAAAGCTTTAAAATCTATTTTTGTAGACGATAAGGATGACGCTGCATAAATATGATACTTTTTTCATGAGGGAAAAAATATATCTCTTTAACATTGGAATTGGACGATACGTATATTCTTTAAAAAATGGACGATATACGTGTGGTCAACCTTTTAACATTTATATGTTCCCAATATTCAGATGAAAAGAAAGGAAAAAAGTTAGCCAATTGATCATGGAAAATACAGAGATATTACTATTCAAATTATTAGATTTACATTAATTATAAGCATCTAGGATAAATTAGTCTTTTACTCCTTTATTTGTCATACATACCTCAGCTTTCTGTTAATTTAGTTTTTTCAAAAAAATTATGTTCGTTTGTTTAGCTTCTTCCCTTTTCTCTATTCTTGCATTACATGATCTGATAACTAATACACATGAACCGAACATACACCAAACACTAGTCTTTCCATAAGAACATAGCAACGTACAGAAACACATATATAGGGTACACAGAAATATAAAAATATATATAGATACATTTCAATATAATCAACATACATTTGCAAGACAAGATCATAAAACGGAACTAAAATAATTTCAAAATATAGGGCAGCCATCGACCGTTACACCCTTTGCGGTAGGGCAAGTGGCTAGGGCACAATGCTCAGTGTCTCTATCAGGGTAAGACCCCCACCAGTGCAAGCTCTTATTCTCGACTCCGAGAGAGAAGTAGAGCAGCACCGCCATGAACGCCACGCCGCCGTCCAAAGCCGCCGACAAGACGTAGTTGTACCGCTGCCACCACCTCTTCCTGTACCTGAAAACGAAGAAGTTGAACACCGTCCCCACCGCGATCCACGACGTGTAGTTAAGCGGCGTGGCCGGCGGCATGTTGGCGGTGGCGCCGAGGAGCACGGGGAGGTTGACGAGGGGGATCCAGTGCTGCTTTGGGAACAATTTGTGGAGGAACCAGACCAGGAGAGGGCCGAGGACTCCGCCGAGGAAGAACCAATTGAGTGAGGGATATTCCCCGTGAGAGCCGAAGATGCGGTTCGGGCTGACCAACCCCCAGATCACGGAGGCGTCGAAGAAGACGTTGTCGCTCGGGCACGACCAGGTGTTGTTCCCGTCGTGGCAAATGCCTTTCACGGTGGTGAGAAGCCACCATGCAACGCTTATGTTTATTGTCCCGGCTAACATGGTGCCTATGAACTGTTGGGGGTATTTTGAGTAATTCAGTGCAAATGGAGTCGAAAAAAATTTATATAATATTATTAACGTTAATATAATTTGTAATTTCATATTTATAGAAAAAATTGATAATATTAAGTTACATAATCAGTATTGACCTTAAAATACTAAATCTAGTTGATAATCAATTTGTAGTTAAATTCAAAATTTTGAATTGGGATTGTAAAGAGGCTAATTAAGATGTCAAATCATCTTCATCTGTACTGATTAGAAAAAAAACAAACTTTTTCAGAAAAAAAAACAAAAATTGATATAAAAAAGTACAGTTTGAGTTGAATTGCCAAACGAGTTAAAATACTATTGATAGCCGATTAGGAATCTCTAACTTCCTCCTCATAATTAACTAAACTATGAAATTGAATTACAAGCAATTTGTGCATGTTTTGTTTTAACTAGGTTATGATCTGTTGCGTAATTGAGTTAGTGAAGAGATAAAGAGGAAACTATGTAGAAAGAGATATATATATATATATATATATATTAATTATATGTACCTGAACAAGGAACATGGATCTAGGAGGAATCTTCATGTAATGGCCAAGTTTGAAATCGGCAAGGAAGGAGATTGCCTGAGACATGCTCATATATCCATAGGTCTTGAAGCATACATTGGCTATCGGCCGTCCTGGCAATATTACTCCCATTATATATTCCGTGATAATATTAAGACCCGGTGTCTGCAATTTTTATCATTAAATCTGATTAAATTCACATCAAAATAAAAGAAATATACAAAACAGATAATTTTTTTGATACAGATTTAATAGCTGAAAAGTATAATCATTATTAATTCATTTTTTTAGATCATCGTATGGTAAAAATCTCGTAAAATGTTTAATCATAATTACCTGATTGGTGGTGGCAGTAATGACGCTGACGGGAAGGGTGAAAATGAAGGCAAGAGCAGAAGCAAAGAGTAGGCCCCACCAGGGCAACTGGACCTCCTTTTTCAGGAAGATGCAGAGTGCTAGGGACACTGTAATTGTCGCCGCCAGCAGCACATGAAACCACCATGGCGGTATGTCTTTGTAGTTCTTCATCAATCTCGTGTGAATGTCATCCTTCCCTCTAAACGAAGCTTTGTAACGCTGATAAATCTCCCTGTATATATATATATATATACATATATAAGTTGTTGTTTGTAGTACTATACTTCTTCATCAACCGCAAACAGAACTATGGAATTAATCACAAAGAATTGTACACCAAGTACGCCATGAAGATACTAGAAACTAACACTACCCAACAGTATATAGGCTAGCTTGTTATTTTTCCGAGTACAGTAATGTTAAATGACACAATTAATAAAAAAATGAACCTTATTTACAGATCTCATACCGTGAGACTAACTTTTTATTAATATATGATATTAAACATCATTGATATATACTTAAAATTGTTCAAATCTAATTTCTTTAAATAACTAAAAAAATTGCATTGGTTATCGTGTAAAGTTCTTTTATGTACTCTGATTACATACAAATTGCATCATTTTTGTGCAAAGTCGTTTTAAGAGTTTTAAAGGCAGTCTCAAACTGAAAGATGATCAAGAAAAAAATTTGAGAGCTAAGTAGATAAAAATTGGTTCATCTATAGGCCTATATTAGAGCACATATGTACACTCAATTCTATTCATTCCACGTACGTGATGATCATCTAGCTTTTGACAAGTGACTTCGCATATATATATATATATATATATATATATATGACTATCTTTGGAGTACTAAACGACATTTATTGATAATCATTGCCCTAAATATTGATAGTTGTTAAGCATATGATTAAAAAACCTTTTACTCATGATCAAATTAAAATAAACATTCATGTACTCTTGTAACTGTACACGACCCAAATCAAACCTTTTCTTTGTCTCCTTGTGAAGGATTTAATTCTATACTCTCATCCTTCAATGATCTTTTAAAAGTTTCGTTCTGTTTCAACATCACTATAGTAAGATTATCCTACATATCCAACTCATTCAATAATAAATAGACAAAGAAATTCGTCAATTAGTATTAGTCCAATTGATAAGGATGAGATGAATTAAATAAAATATCACAGCTCAAATTCTGAAAGCAATAAGTAATGTATAATGACAACAATTTCGATCTTATAGTTAAGCATAAACATATAAATATATATTTTATATATGTGATAAACCTAATTGTTTGCATTAAAGAAAATCGTACCTTCCATGGAACAAGGCCACGTGAGTAAGTGTGGAGGCTATTGTAGCAAATCCAAACCCATACGTCAAGGCAAAGAAAGTGCTCAAATGGACCCTCCCCTGCTGTACATACTGGTCAACATCCAGCTCAAAATTCTTATTAACAATCCGGGTCACATTGTACAACTGACCCGACCCGGTGAACAAGTCCGACGAGAATATGGGAAACGTTTTTGCACTAAAAACATTGAAACCCCAATACGAAACGGGAATCACGAGGTATAATATCAACACGTATCCCACGAAGACGTTTGCAATGGCAAAGAATGGGCATACTAGTGGGCTGAACAAGAACGAGGCCACTGTGGTCCAGTCCAGAGTGAAGGCTCCAACCCCAAGGCCATTTAGGCCCGACCCAATTTGGTGGGCCGTGACTGAGTGAGGGAAGGCCCAACAGACCCAAGAGATGCTTTGTAGGGTTTGGAAGAGGTACCCCGGGAACACGTACCAGCAGAAGCTGCAAATCAATGCAATCACAAAGAATTGAGCCCTTGATAGACGGTTCTTGTTGCCTTTTTCTACGTCTTCCTTTTCATGTAGGGTCCTGCAAAATTATTTCATCAACATTTATTCTAACCATTTTGTTAAGAATGAAACTTCAATTTTTTTTTTCATTTGACTAGTGTCAATACGACAAAAGTTTAATTTGACTTTTCCAAAAATAAAAGCTGTAATTTCTCAACACGTTTTTTAAAACATATTTTTAAAAGAGTTTAATAAGTTAAAATGATTTTTAAATTTTATAAAAAGTGATTAAAAAAATGTTAGAATAAAGTATATTATGTTGTATTGAAACTCCGGCATAAGTTTTAAAATCTACTTAGAATAATTTTTTTAAAAAATCTTTTTATAAGTTAAATTTTGTAACTTTGATAGGCAGGTCTTCTAGAAAGCTAAAGGTCTTGTTAAAGATCATCTAAATATTTTCAAAAGCAATTTTTGGATCCAGGAAGCCAAAAGCAACTTCTAAAATATTTTGTCAAACAAAGCCTTATATAGACAAATAATTTGTAGTATATCCCATCATCTTATATATTGGAAAAATTACTTTATTAAAAAAATATATTGGAAAAATTATGATAGCAGAAAGTGCAATTTTGCTACCGATAAGTACTGCTGTTTTAGCTATTGAATTTACTTTTCAACATTTGGATCTACAATTGAAATCAATTATGCATATAGTGCTTTAAAATTTAAATATTAACAATCACAAGTTAAACCGTTAAACTGTTGAAATAACAATACGTAGTGTAGAGGTAAATACAATACCATTATAAAGTTTACCCTTTTTCAGCTTCTAGTTGATTTTTGTTTTTTCAATTGTTGAATGTACCATAATTTTGACGTGAAATATCACATGAAGTTTTGACGAAAAATTGCATGAATTATTTGGGCACAGCCCCGGCAATCTCGCAACAAGAATTGACGCTAGTACTAGTACAAGACTATGACTAAAAGGCCATTGGCCAAACGAATTAGGAGTCATGAAAGAAATTTAAATAGGAAACTTTACAAAAGAATTTGAATAGACTAAAAAGTCACTTTTTTTTTTCCTCCACAGGATAAGCCTTTTCTTTAAGCTTATCCATTTCTCCTTACAGGCTTAGCGACTGAATGAGAGGACTAATTAAATGGACGTACTTATTCTAATTCTTTGACCATTTTAACCACCTTTTTCTTTCCTATTAAATTATTATTATTTTGCTGAAATTATTAATTAGAATTTTATGATTGTCCTGTATCAATTAGCAACTCTCAACAACTCGGAATAAAATTGAAAGTTGGATTTTGTAGCTCAGTAGCTCAGTATCTAATCCCCCCAACCCCAACAAACAGCAGTTTTCCATTTTAGTTTTCATAGTTCTATATTATACATACGTATATATAGGTATATACGTATTGAAGATTGTGAGGTTATATATATATATATATATATATTCACACACACACACACACACACACAGAGAATAATTAAGAAATGATAGGCTTACCGGAATAGAGAAATCTGAACAAGGGTGCTAGGCCACCACATATGCGCTGGTTCCACCACGTACTTCCTCAGAAGACCAGCCCAACCATATCCCAGAACCTATGTATATATATTTATTAATATTACATAAAGCTCAAATTTTGTACTATTCAAAATTTTAGTCTTTCTATTTTCTTCTTTTGTGGGCTTTTTTTTTTTTTTTTTTTTCATTTTTCAGTATAAAATCATTTGATCCTTTTTACTCTATAGTTGAATCATTTTTATAATATAATCATTTTTTACTGTCATTAACTTTTTGAAAAATACTTTTGATTTGCTCATTTCATTTAGAAATTTAATATCTACGTTCTTTTCAAATTAAAAAACTTGAAAAAATAATATACATATATTATGTAACAAATTAAATCCACACGTGCGAAGCACGTACAACTAGTAGATATTCATGTATTATATGTTTGTGTATGTATATATGTTAATGTCACGTATGTTAGCAAGAGAATCACAAATATTATTGTAATCAACTAATCAAACCAATAAACTGCAACTAGCAAAGTAATATATATATATATGTATGTATGTATATGTATGTGTTGATGATTATCAATAAAACTACTCTAGGATGTATGATGCACAAAAATAAATTCTTGGATTGAAGTTATAATCTAACGATAATATCATATTGATTATATCATAAAATGAAGAGTTTGAATTTCTCACGTCAAGTTAAAAAATAAAATAATAATAATAATAATAATAATTCCATTCTTCAACATTATATATGTACCAAAATTGTACATATGTAATGCACCGACAAAAATGGCCAGCTGACTTTCTTATTTTCATCATTATTTGTTAGCATAGTTTTATTTTTTATTTTTTATTTTTGGCTAAATAAAAGAAAAGAAAAGGCTATGTTATAGCTTAAGCCTATTGCTTCTAATATTGATCAAAATTGAAAAAAGAATCCTTTCCTTTGAATGTCAGTTTTATTTGGCTAGCTATTACAAATACTTTAGGCTACTATATACAAATAATTCATATTAGAAATAATTGAACAAAGAAACAAGATTGCGTATTATAACAAGAATTTCAGCACTCAAATGGAAACTATGTCATGCATATATCATCCTTTAACATTAGCTGAATCTATTAGACCTGCTGAAATATTGACAAACATCTAACAAGTTTTGCATTATTAATCCTAAACAATATTGCTAAAACAAAGTTGTTGTTATTATTATTATTATTATTTGAATAAGCAAAATATTATTGAAAATGAAAGAAACAAAATCCTTCGAAATTTAAAATAAAAGAGAGCAAAACTAAACTAAACTAAAAAAACAATCGAATTAAATTTAAAAAAAAAAAAAAAGTAACCGAAGAGAAATCATGATGAAACTACATAAACAAAATTGAAAAAATTAACTAAACGAAATACATATATAAATATATACACACACGTATATATACCTGAGTGGTGATGATGAGAAGCCAGCCAGAGAAGAAGGAAATTTTGCGACCATAAAAGACCTTAATAATATCAACAATCATAACAGCATAAGCTGAGCCATTACCAAAAGCACTGCCAGCATTAGCAAATATTGATATCAATACGTGCTCCTTCATGTTGAAAGGGCCAGGGTTGAGGGAGAATTCCCTCGACCCTAACCCCGGTAACCGAAACTTTTTCTTCGGCAGCACGGCCGCCATGAACCGCCCCGCGGGGAGCGTCGCCACGAGGACCGTGATCTGCGTCACGACCAACGGCTCCTTCCGGTACGAGAAGAATTGGTTGAGGAAGGAGAGTAGGGCACAGGAGATCAGGCCTAGGAACCACATGCGGAACGTCCATACCGGAACCGATTTGTCGTCGGTGTTCGGGACCGTCAGCCGGACTTCTTCCACCGGAGAGAGCTCGTCTTCATCGACTGTGGAGTCATCGACCGGGATCTCTAATTTCTTGTAATTGTCCTCGTTTATGGCCTCTTTCTCTGGAGTAGTGATCTCCATTGGACGAGGAAAAAGAAGAACCACAAGTAGTGATAGTAAGAGAAATGATATATATATATATATATAAATATATACACACACACATATATTTATTATATTATATAGTGGCTATTAAATATGCATATAAATTGAACAAAGGCAGTTAAAAAGAGCTCCCAAAAAAAAAAGTGATGATTTTTGAGAAAGTTAATTTTTGTCATGTCATATATATTTTTTTTATCACAACTTGTTAATATGGTTCATCGTATTTCTTTTTTTTTTTTAACTGTTTTAACTTTCATCTTATGATAAAGTCTAATATGAAATTACCGTTAGATAATATATACGACCACATTAATTTAGATTTTCTATCATATTAATCAAGTTAAAATTTATAGTAAAAATTTAAATGTGAGGTTTTTGCATTCTTGAAAATTTCTGATGATTTATTGCCATTCTTCTTTCGTTTTGGTGATATTTGGTAGTGAATTTGGTGAGATCTCCAATTTAACTTCTTAAATTTTGTTTGATGAACTAAGAAAAATGATAATTAAATAGTGCCAAGATTCTAAATGCTTGTAAAAAGAATGTGATACTATAATAAATATCAACTAATTAACAATAACAAGTGGCCATAATTATCACGCTTCTATAAAGTATGGTGGTCCAAATAGCGTTTTATGACTCCTTTATATAAAAATACGAACTCTAATTATGAATCCTTCCATTATAGCTCTATTTTCATAAATCTGTCACATTTAAATTAAAAAAAAAAAAAAAAAAACACAAGGCAATGTTGGAAAACATCATAACTCTCCAGACAAAATTGGACACAAGTTGATATAAATTTTATTCTTATATATAAAAATAAAACATTCTAGATTTTAAATCCGAGATCTAAGATCCTGAATTTCTCTTTTCACTCATTGATATAACCTCAACGAGATTATTCAATATAGTATATTAATAAAAGTGATTAATTAGGACTAATGGTTTTATAATATTGTATATTTTTGCTGAACTGCTTTCCAATGTATATGGAGATATAATTGAAGTGCTCACTGTGTCGCCATCTACTGTTGATCCTGGCAGCTTTCTTTTTTCTGGCCAAGAATGGAGTCCAGGTTTAATAATTAATATCCCTCATTTTTTTTGTCACTTTGCTTACCTTTGGCCTGCTTGTTGCAGCTGTCAGCGACTCATCGGGCAAATTAATTAAGAAAAATACTTGAAGGCATCAATAATATTATCACCATAATTAATAAAGTATTGATCTATTTATAAACTTTACGGGATGTAAGATTTATGTTCTATTAATAAACGGTGTTATATTACGGAATCTCAATCAGTCTCAATCACACCATTAACAAAAATATTAATGTAGAAAATGTCCAAAACATCTAATCAAAATATTCAAGTGAATCCAATAAGCAAATTATAAAACTATTTTTTTAATTTGAAAATAAAATTGAAGAGATAAGTACAAAAAAAAAAAAAAAAAAAAAAAAGGAGGAAAAAAATCTTGAATTGAATTATACGGTGGTCCGTCATAATATTAGAAGTTACGTGCCGTAATGCTCGTCGGACTGAGGATTAATATTATATATGTAAATAGACATATTTATTCATTTTTGTATTAATTTAAGCTCAAGTATAAGCTTAGCAATCAACGACTCCCACAAATTCGAATTGCTCGTTTGTTTTCTTCCTTCCCTTGGCGTTTTATTTTGCCTTCTAAATGCAGACATACTTGCATACCTACCCTATATATATATATATATATATATATAGATATACACACACACACAAACACGCATGTCGATATGAAACCTATGACTATTCATTAAAGAAAAACAAACTCTCATCTCATCTGCGCTGAGCTAGTTTTTTTGGGATGTATACGTAAATATAATATTGTGTATGTGAGTATAAATGTATAAATATATATATTATGGAGCTATACATGTTTGATGACTAGATATAGTTATAATCGGAGATTCTGTTTATTATTTTGGTGACAAAAATAGCCGTTCAATTCAAACGAGAAAAAAAAAAAAAAAGAAAAGAAAAGAAAAAGAAAAATGGTGAAAATTTTTTGGAAAAGAAAGCAATTTGCTATATATGATGTGGTTGGTAGTAGTCGAGAGGTTGAGGACTTGAGTCTGTCTAGGCAAAGGCATTGTGGATTCCGCATTCGGCAGCTACTAATCCGATATTATTGTCTCCACGGCCGGCAGTTATGAGTAATTGAATTCTCTTTTTTTTTTTTTTTTAATTATCTTTTTAATAAAATGATTTTCCGTTTTCTTTACTATAAAATAATGTCTTAACAAATGCGGACTGGCTTTCCAACCAATTATGTAATTACCATGCAATAACCACGTGAATAATTTTGAATCCTAGACTTTAAACTGTTACGTGGACAACTTTAATCTGTTTGTTTAATTTTACCTTTTTCAAAGCATTACTATTGATTTTAAGGATATGTCTAATCTAACAAAGAATCATAATGTTCGAGTTGTACTAATTTATTTATTTATTTTAAATTAGTGGGGCCCCGCAAATGTGACGGAAATGATATTTTAATCTCATTAGAAGTGAAAAATAAAATAAATTAAAATATTAAATATAAAAAGAGGAAAAAGAGCATGGCACTAGAGGAAGGCTGGCTTCAGTTTGGCATGTTTTCTGGATATTGGTTTCAAACTCACTTTTTGATAATGAGCTGCAAGTTGGACTTTAGGAGAAGAAAACAATGTCCAGATTTTAGAAGTTGGATTGGATTTAACAGAGACAAGAAAAGATCGAAGATTCACACCCGAAAAATATAAAGATTGTACACCATAGGATACAACCTTCAAATTATTAAGAATAACCAAGACAAGAAACTTCCAAAGAATCAGTTGACAAGATATATAGACAACGGTTACAACTTCAAATTTCATATATTGAAGCCGGTTCGTGTTGAAATCAGAAATGCCAAAAGCTGTGATATGCAGCCTCTCCTTGAGCATTCAAGAATGAAGATAACTCGAGACGGCTCCTAATGGCAGCCTCTTAGCTCTACAGAGCTAAACCTTCTCATCAGTCACGGTATCTCATTGTCTCCTTCGCGAAGCCAATAGTCGGAAACTGTTTAGCGTAGTCCTCAACCTTATTGCGGAGCTTGGCAATTTCAGATTGAAAATGCTCATTTGCTTGCATAGTGGTTACGAAATCCTTCAACTTTGTACCTAAATTCAAATTAGCCAAGGACTTCTGTTCTAAGTAAGCACATAAATCCGGCGGATAATAAATGTTTAGATCTAAGTGAAGACAACACTATTTGTAGTGTACCTTTACTTTCCGCCTTGATTTCCAAGGCCAACTTAACAGCCGCATCGAAATATTCTGCGACTTTCACAAAATCCTCTTCACCAAATCCTCTGGATGTGAGGGCTGGGGTTCCTGAAGCATCAGATAGCAAGGTCTTAATTATCCATTCATCAAAAAAAAGGAGGCCGGGGGGGGGCTAAATTAAATTATGTAATAATTGCCAGTGATCAGAAAGTGTAAGATCATCAAAGATGAAAAACTGTACCCATTCGGATACCACCCGGGACCATGGCGGACACATCTCCAGGAACAGTATTTTTATTCGCTGCGATGTGAACTGATTCCAAAACCTTTTCAACTCTCGACCCATCAATACCCTGTTAGGAAAGTATTCCGAAACAAAATATTGATTTTCCTTCTTTCCTTGCTCTATATGTTTGCATAGTAGTAGAACGAAACAATCTCATTGTACCTTGTTCCTTAAATTGACCAACACTAAATGGTTATCCGTTCCACCAGATACAAGATCGTAGCCCAGATCCACCAAACTCTGCATACTCAGAGGCCATAAAACTATCAGAACAATATGACAGAGAAGGAAACAGCTGCTACCACTGACAATTGAAGGGAAAAAATGGAGTTCACGTAAGCTGAAACCGACGATATTACAAAAATATGAATCAGGAAAGGACTCGTAGCCTCATACCTGCGCAAATTTTGAGCAATTCTTGAGAACTTGCTCTTGGTAAGCTATGAACTCTGGAGTCATCACCTACAATCGTAATATAGAATAACCAAAAGCCATTAGCTTTCTCCTTCTTCCTTTTCTTAAGCAAGAAGAAATACCCAGGAATAAATTAAGATATACTGAAAAACTCTTTTGGCTATGCTCAACCAAAATACCTGCTTTAGTGCCACTGCTAAACCAGCTATTGTATGATTGTGTGGACCACCTTGAAGTCCAGGAAAGACGGCCTGATTGATTTTGTCTTCAAAGTCATATAAAACCTAGTACAACAGAATTCAATTATTACACCATTACCATTCCGTATACTTCCTGACAGTACCGGAATAAAGAGAACAGAAAGAGGGAAAAAGAATAGCATAGGACAAGGAGCATGCAACTAGAAGACAAACAGCTGCAATTCTTTTCTAATCCCCCTTCCAAATCCTCCTTTTCTTTAGTCATCAATTCAAAATCAAGACTCACTTCTTCCCCTTTCTTGTTTATCTCTTTGACACCCTTCCTGAAGAAGATCATAGCCCCACGAGGGCCACGGAGTGACTTATGTGTAGTGGTTGTAACGACATCAGCGTACTCAAAAGGAGAAGGTATAACACCTGCAGCAACCAATCCGCTGATGTGTGCAATATCAGCAAGCAAGACTGCTTTCTGCTTATCACAGACCTGCCAAAACCATTGTCAAATTAGAAAAGGCCCATATAATACAAACAATTGAGTATCTGAAGATTCTTAAGAATGAATGTGAGAGTAACTGTCAGCAAGCCTAAAAGCTTACCTTTCGAATACGGGCATAGTCATAAAGGCGTGCATAGGCACTTGCACCAGCAACAATTAGTTTTGGCCTGAAAAGTGTAGCACTTTTCTCCAGCTGTACAATTTCTAGCCATATCAATCAACTCATCATAAATAAAAGTTAAATGGGAAGTTTAGAAGGAAAAAAATAGAAACACAAATGAAGAAAGATCATTATAGTACAACTTTTCATAGGACAGTAGAAGTGCACAATATGCAGATTTAGATTTTTGCTTCAACTATAAAATTTCTTCACAAAAGTACAAGTAGAGTTGACAACAATAAGAACTATAATACTGTCCATTAGTTGCTACAATCAGTAGCATGTGAATTTCCAAGAGAAACAATGTGACAAGGTACCTGGTCATAGTCAATATAACCGGTGCTTTCATTTAATCTGTATGGCATTGTCTCAAAGAATATAGAGACAGCAGATATTTTCTTGGTGTCAGTCTGCAGAATGGCAAAGTATTAGACTCTATACCATAACATAGGCAATACAGATAAGCAGCATCTTCTAGCATGTAATATGAAGGTTACATATAAAGATTTTAGAAGCCTACTAAACGATAAGAACAAATTCATTTCAAGTGTCATGGTAGTTACGAAGATTCTGAATCACCACCTAATGGCCACAGAAATATTCTTGGAAAAGAAAATATTTCTTGTTCTGAAATATTTAATTCACATGTATGGATGAAAGAGAATTCCTAGTTTTGAGCCCATCAGATGCCAATAAAGAGTTCAATCCAGTCAAAACAATCCATAAACTTTAGTGCTCTTGGAGAAAATCTGGTTTCATTGAAGTTTACTTTAAAAAAAAAAGAGCGAATATTTTTTCCTTATTGAAACATTAAAATGAAAATAAGTCGATGATAAAACCGTTTGGGGTTATTGCAAACCATGAATGCGCAATTGAAACTCTGTTAATTTTAGAGACGAAGAGAGGTGAATACTTCACTAGCTAAACAGACAAAGAGCACATGTGTGTGTGTGTGTGTGTGTGTGTGTGAAAGCAAAATTAAAGTTGTAGGCACCTGATAACCATGTGAAAGATGCCCACCATGAGGTAAATCAAGGGCCATGATTCTTTCATGAGGTTTCAACAGAGCAGTGTAAACTTGGAAGTTGGAAGGAGATCCGGATAGTGACTGCACATTTACTGCAAGAAACAAATTATATCGCATCTTTAACCAAGCAACTTTAAAATAAAGCTCTCTCGGTTCGATAAGTGCTAAGTAGAAGAATGGCGCAACTGAACAACTGAAAAAACGACAGACAACACCAGATAATACAACTAATTCACTACATTATAATGGCATATACACCACCCTCCCACTACGATTTTGATGCGTTTTAAGAAAAAAGGATAGAATCCTAAAGTTTTCACATGAAAGGCATTCCTTTCTATATGGTCGTTGAATGAATCGAAGAAAACTAATAATAACTAGACAAGGCAATGCCACACGCATGAGATGTCTCATAGCAAAAAATCTCCTCCAAACTTATAAAATATTGGAAAACATCAGGAAGAAAATCCGGGTGGCAAACTGCTGAAATTCATGACACTAGACACAGAGCATCTAGCACCACATTTCTTAAATTTAGCTATAATCATATGGTCAATACAAATACCTCCCCACTTTGCAGGATCTAAATTAAAAGCCTCTAATGCACGCTTCTGACACAAGGTTTCGGCCATGTCGATATACCTGCAAAAAAAGGGGAAAAAGTGAAGTTTAGGCAACCTTAAATATAAGGCAGAAAGCTTAAAAGAGAATAATAAAGGAAAACAACGAAGATCACATTGTAAAGAGCATATATTCTACTGAAATTTGCTTTGTCTGTCCCGCTTAATTCACAAACACACACAAACAGAGGCAGTCAATCAATTTCGATTCATTGATATCCCCAATGCACTAAAAAAATTGACAAGACAACAACAACAAACCCCCACAGATCGTTGAGACAAACCATATATAATGGAAAATAACAAAAATGAAATTAAAAAAAAAAATGAAAACACTCATATTGCAGGTGGATCAACGTACTCATTTCCTCCATAGTATCTTGCACCCGGATACCCTTCGCTGTATTTGTTGGTCATGACGGATCCAACTGCTTGCATCACCGACAGCGACGTGAAATTTTCCGAAGGTATTAGTTCAAATCCCTACACATCTCACCAGGAAAAAAAAAATCCCAAATCACAGAAATGAAAAAACTTTTTCAACGCATTATTCCAAGAATAAACGTTCAACAAATCACAGATCACCAAACATTACAGAATAGAATTAAAAACACACGACCTTTTTCTATCAGATACATACCTTCCATTGCCGAGCTTTCTCGAGCTCAATTATATTGGCGATTTCGGGATCGATAACATCCAACGGATCATTCAGTTGCTTTATCCACTGGAATTAAAAAGAAAAAATTCCCAGCGTCATTTCCACGAACACATAACAGAAAATTCAGATCCGCTTGAAATCCATTCCTACCAATTACACTTGCACTCGAATAACACATATATAGACATACACACACGTATATATACATATACAAATATCTATTCCGCCAAACCAATGCATCCATGAATAGAAAAGGTGATGGAAGAGGGCGTATACAGTAGCACGAGCTTTTTCCTTTTCCTCCGTAGCTGCTTGGCTGGGCAGAGAAGACTGCGATAGAAAGGAACAACGCGAATCATCAAAAACCGAACGTGAAAAGCTACAATGGCGCGTAAAAATCAAGCTGTTTGGGGGAAAAAGAAAATAGAGTGGAAAATCAAGAAGAGTGGTACCAAGTGGTAGATGGAGCCGCCATTAACGAGAGGCTTAAATGGTTTGTTGAAGGAGCTCGAGAGCCTGCGAAGAGCCATAGCCATTTTCGATCCCCTCTCTATTTCTCTCTCTAGTTTTGCTTTTGAACTGGCAGAGAGAGAGAGAGAATCCTTCCCTGTAAGTGGGTGAATATGGGGGTTGGTGACAGAGCTCACATTCATATTATAAGTTGTGGGTCCCACTTTTGGAAATGCGCCCTGTTTCGGTTGCAGCATCGACGTCACGGGTCACCAACTTACGACCAAGAAAATGGTGTCGTTTTTCTGTAATTGAACTTGAAAAAAGAAAATTACAAACGAATTACAATTCACTTTGAAAAATGGCGGTGAATGTTTACAAAATGTTAAAAAGTAGGTAGATTGGTTAACTATAAGAAAAACTTCTAATAGAAATCTTGCTTTTCCGATTAGTTATTAATCTAAAATTGCATAATTCCATGAAAATTTTCTAATAATTGAAATATCATGGTTATAAATATAAGATAATGATAATCTTATACTTAATTCTGATATAAAGATGTAAAATTTGAATACCCATCCTTAAATTGCATATAAAAAAAAGTACTTCAATCTTTGTAATAATTCTGATAAGTGAGAAAAAAAAAAAAAAAACTAGCTTAGAGAGGAAGTAATTAAAAGACAAAAAAGAATACGGTAATAATTTAAGAATCAACGATAAATAGTCCCAAACTTTGTCCAATAACAAATCCACACACCTTCAGAAAAAAAATAAATAATTAATAAAATAAAAACTCGTGTTCCATGTTAAGGATTGGAGTTCAAATTCTTATAAATTCTGATGACAAAAATGAAGGTGAATTATATTTTCTTTTTAGAAAAGGACAAGAAAAGGACAATGATATCTTTAATCACAACCAAATTTACTTATAAATAAAGATATCTCTTCTCAAGAAAAAATTCTTAAAAATATATTAAACATTTAAGCAACATAAAAATTCAATATCTTCTTTTCAATTAGGTTTTAAGAGTTTTTTTCTTTACGTTTTACAATGCATAACATATTTTAATAAATTATTTCAGAATATTTATGTCGTGTTGTTAAATTTTTATCATACACAAACACGTTAGATTAAATTGAAGATTTTCAAATTTAAAATATTTTTATTGTATTTGAAAATAGACTAATTGAGACTTGATTAAATTATGAGATTAATTATGTTATTACTCAAAGAGTGCCAAATTTTTTTACACGGTGTTTTTGATGTAAGAATGTTTGCTAAAATACGACATTATTCATAGCTCAGTCAAATTGTTTGTTTGTCGTTCAAATTTAAAGGGGGAAAATTTTTTAATTAGTCAATTAAAGGAAAAGAATAAAAACAAAAAAAATAAAAATAAAGAAGAAAGGGTGAGCTTTGCCTCCACAAACAAATATACGCAAAAATCAGATGGGATAGAATTGGATAAACGACACCCTTCACTGGAGCTTTTCTTTCACTTCTTCCATGGCTTCTTTGCCTTCAGTTGCAGTCAATGGCACTCCCAAGCTCGACTCCGACCTCCGAAAACATCACGCCTCTCTTTTCGCCCCCAACGACAAGGTACTCTCTCTCTCTCTCTCTCTCTAGAATATCACAAGAAAGCTTCAAGCTTGTTGAATTTCATCTCTGTTTTAATACTTTCTTTTGGGCAAGAACTTGTTTCCTTTTATGTTCTCTAAAGCTTGCATTTGGAAATGATCTCAGACCCCAAGTGTGTCGTATCAGAAAAATCGAACACCCACAACCTCGGAATCATCATCATCTTCCTCGGACTTCCGAGAAGCGCTTTCCATGATAAGACAAGGCGCTACGACAGAATCCTCGTATTATGCCCGGCTCTTGCAACTGTGCATCGACAACAACTCGGCTTCGGAGGCAGAACTGGTGCATGCCCAGATTATAAAAACCGGGTTTCATGAAGATCCATTTGTCTCGACGTTTTTGGTCAATGTCTACGTGAAATGCGGAACCATGGAAAACGCACGCAAGATGTTCGACAATTTGCCTAGTAGAAATGTCGTCGCGTGGACGACGCTGATGACGGGTTATGTTCACAATTCTCAGCCTGAACTTGCCGTCCAAGTATTTCAGGAGATGTTGGAGGCTGGGGCTTATCCCACAAATTACACTCTAGGGATTGTTTTGAATGCTTGTACTTCGTTGCAGTTGGTCGACGTGGGCGAGCAACTCCACGGTTACATTGTCAAGTATCACATCGACTTCGACGCTAGCATTGGTAACTCCCTTTGTAGCTTGTACTCGAAACTCGGGCACTTGGATTCAGCGGTTAAAGTGTTTGAGAAAATTAGGGAAAAGAATGTGATCTCATGGACCGCGGTTATATCGGCTTGTGGCGATAATGGTGAAGCTGCAAGGGGTTTGGGATTCTTCATTGACATGCTTTCGGAGGAAATTGAGCCTAATGAGTTTACTTTAACTAGTGTGTTGAGCTTGTGCTGTGTAATGCTGTCTTTGACTGTAGGTAGCCAGGTTCATTCATTAACCATCAAACTTGGGTTCGAGTCGAATTTACGAGTAAAGAATTCTGTCATGTATTTGTACCTCAAAACTGGTAAGATTAAAGAGGCTAAAAAGCTGTTTGATGGAATGGCTGTGAACAGCTTGGTCACATGGAATGCAATGATTGCTGGCCATGCCCAGCTGATGGAACTTGAAGGAGATGGTCTTTCAGCATATCAAAGTGGAAACGAGGCACTTTACATTTTCTCGAAGCTGAACCGCTCAGGCATGAAACCCGATCTGTTCACCTTCTCGAGTATCCTAACCGTATGTAGTAGTTTGGTGGCCTTAGAACAAGGAGAGCAAATTCATGCGCAGACGATTAAAACTGGGTTTCTCTCGGATGTGGTTGTTGGAACGGCACTCATTAATATGTATAACAAATGTGGGAGCATAGAGAAAGCAAGCAAAGCTTTCGTGGAGATGTCAACGAGAACTTTGATATCATGGACCTCAATGATCACAAGTTTTGCGCAGCACGGCATGACACAACAAGCTTTGCATCTCTTTGAGGATATGAGACTAACAGGAGTTAGACCAAATCAGATCACTTTTGTTGGTGTTCTATCGGCTTGTAGCCACGCTGGAATGGTTGATGAAGCACTCGGTTACTTTGAGATGATGCGAAAGGAATACAGAATTAGGCCCGTGATGGACCATTACGCCTGCCTAATCGACATGTTTGTGAGATTGGGTCGTTTAGATGAAGCTTTCAATCTCATCAAAACGATGAATTTTGAGCCCAGTGAGTTCATATGGTCAAATTTGGTCGCGGGGTGTAGAAGTCATGGAAATCTAGAATTGGGTTTTTACGCAGCCGAACAGTTACTGAAGCTTAAACCAAAAGATGCGGAGACTTACATCTTGTTGTTGAACATGTACCTCTCTGCTGGAAGGTGGAAGGATGTTTCTAGGGTGAGAAAAATGATGAAAGAGGAGAAGCTTGGGAAACTAAAGGATTGGAGCTGGATAAGCATCAAAGACAAGGTCCATTCGTTCAAACCTAGCGACAAGTCTCACCATCAAAATGAAGATTTGCACACATTTTTGGAAAGTTTGATTGATCAAGCGAAGGGTCTCGGATATGAAAAGCTCAAAGATCTAGATGTAACAGACGAAGATGAAGATGATGATGATGAAGAAAAGCCATCCTCTTCCACCACTTATCATAGCGAAAAGTTAGCCGTGTCGTTCGGGTTACTGAACACACCATGCTCTGCACCGATAAGAGTGATCAAGAACTTCATTATGTGCAGGGATTGCCATAGTTTTATAAAGGCCATTTCGTTATTTACAGCTAGGGAGATAACCATTCGAGATAGCAAGCGTCTTCACAAATTTGTCAATGGAAAATGTTCGTGTGGGGATTTTGGCAGTCTTCTATGACATATTTGGTTTGAAAAAAATAATAAATCTAAACATTCTTTAATTTATCAATTGTTTAGACATCCTCAGAACCAAACGCTATGTATTTGTCCTTCATCATATTGGGCAGAGGTAGAGTTTCATACATTCAAATCACAAGAAAGTTGTGTATTCATTTGCCTTTGTTAACAGTTAAGAGTCAGATAGCCAGTTTGAATCATAGATTACATTTGAATGGTTGCATTCAAATATAGAATTTGTATCAAAGTCTTTCTCTTGACGGTGCCAGTGGCACAAGCATCGATCTACTTAACATAAACCTATTATTGTATTCAAATTTAACTTCAACTAAACTGTATTTTTTATCTAAATTTTTATCTTTTACTAAAAAATCATTAAAATTTATAATTAATTTTTGAAAAGTCAATCAACTCTAACTTAAAATTGTCATCTCTGACCAACTAACCAAATGTAAATACAAGCATAAAGTCCCTTTCATGATAAGAGAAGTAATTATACAACATCCAACAAAGAGTACATTCTTTTACTTGTCACAAAAAAACAAAAAACAAAAAAAACAAAAAACAAAAAAACAAAACAAAACAAAACAAAAAAAAAGGTACAATCTTTTAACCCAACAAACACTGTCAAGTTTCACTCCTACACTTTGTCAAAACCGTAATAGTAAATACTGGTTGAGGAATAATGGTAAAGAAAAATTTACAAAAAAAAAAAATAATAATAATAATAAAATAATAGTAATGATGATAAATATACAAGAAATAAATATCTCGTTCTAAGTTTGGGGATTTTAGGTGAGGTAAGGGAAACCGGATATAATTCACCCATCTCTTGTCGACACAACCTTGAAGGTTAATGCCGAATCAAACACACGTCTAGTTTTAGTTAACAGCAATTTAAGTCAAAGACGTTCCAAGTAAGGAAATCAACGTTTCTTGCTCCTGGTTTTAGTGATCCTTGATTTGCTCGATTCGTTAGGCGGTTTCCAGATGATATCGTCAAGATTGCTACAAAAATTATTGTAAAACTGCAATTCGATTCAAATCGTCAGATACCCTTTACAGCTAGAATATAGAAAGATAAAAAAAACTAATGCCGAAGCAGATTTAGGTGTAAAACGGAAATAAGAATTATGCTGATCAGAAAATATTAGAAGCCGCGAAAGAAATTCTTCAAGACTAACCTTGAGATATTCACTGGCGTCTCCAGCTGCTTTCTGAATGTCGACCATAAAAAATGTGGGAGCGACTTCAAATATCTTCAGCCAAAAAAATGGAAAACAGAAAATCAGTAAAACCAAATTATGGGGGCTCCTTTGTAAGTGTAAAGTGGAGTCTGACCAGAAGCTTACTTCCAGTATTACGGAGAAATGAGAACTCTTATCCATCGAAAGACTTTCCACTCTCATCTACAATTTAAGAGAATATTAGTTAAATCCAAAGCGGAAATTTCTCGGGGGAAATTGATGACGAGCCAAACGATGCATGATCACAAATCCATGCACGTGCACTAAGAAACACAAAAATATATGGGACGGGGAAAATGAAGTTTAGAGAGAGACAAAGTGAAAGCCCACTATAATACGATACTAGTAGAAACAAAAGATAAGAGAAAAAGCATTGCAACTGAGAAGGTATGAAACTACAGCAGGATGGAAGATTTACCTTATAATTGCGAATATGCGTCTTAAAACCCATTGATTGTGCAACAACCTCCATGCTAGATAAAACAACCTTTGCTGGCTTTTGCGAAACAAAACGCGTCTGATACTTCATAGAATCCTGGAAGGGAGGAAAAAAATCGAAATGTCTTAAGCCAAGTACATCAACCCATGTAATGACTAATATGCAAAACATGATAAATGAAGGGAATAGCAAAGAGAGAGAAAAGAAGGGAATCTTACAACTGCTACCTCGCCACGATCAAACAGCGTTGCAAGGTTTAAGCCTTGAGATAAAATTATTAAGTCGAATGCATTGAGAATCAGTGGGCCCATGTCCTCATTTCTGAACTGCTCAGTAGCCGTTTGTTCCTACATCAATCACACAACATAAATGTCGAGAAAAGAAAACATTAATCTTCACATCAATTCCTTTGAACCAAGGCACACATAGGTACCATCTCATTTGACCATGATCACCAAACATATAACTCACTAAATTAAGCGTGAACATTGATATAAAAACAAGAAATAAGTTCAAATAATTATCCATAAACAAACTAGTCGAGACCTCTTCATAGCAACAGTGAGGAGGAGCTCAGAACACAACAAATAGAAGAGAAAGGAGAAAGAAAACAAAAGAAACAGGTAACAAGGTAAGCAGCATTTTGAATGCTGCCACATTGATCACCTGGAGAAACATGATGCAGCAGTCATTACCGACCACCAAAACTAGGCTCTATATGTTCACAAACAATTTTAAATGGTACAAAAATTATAAAAACAACATTTCAAAAGTTCATGGATTAGACGAAATGCAATGCTAAAAGATATAAAACCTGTCAAGGATGGGCACCAGGTACTGGATTATTTATTTATTTATTTTTGTTATTATTACTTTGTGTGCGCTTAAACAGTTACTAGGATTAGTTACCAAGAGATCAAATTTAGTAATGCTGTCAGTTGTGCATTAAAACGAGATGGAAGAGATGTTGCACTTAAAAAGCCTTACCAACCTCGGGATCATCAAAAACGGCATTCACGTCATCTAGGTTTACATCTTCATATTCAAGCAGCTTTACAGGAACATAACCCTTCTTAAACCAGTCATCGTCTCTGATCTGTTGAATGGTGATACGCTGCATATATGCAGAGATAACAACCAATGTGAAGTAGCTAATTAAACAGACTTACTTGCTCCATTTGATTCAAATTCCTCTAAGATATCTTTTCATATAGAATAATAAATCGAAATCAGCATTTTTTTTTTTTTTTTTTTGTCCTCCTTGTGTATAACTTTGAAATGCTTTCAAGAATAAGTAAACAATGAAAAAGAAATGTTTTAGTACATAGCCGCACTTACAGTTTCAGAATTTGGGTCTAAAATTCTATGAATCAATGATTTTGCTCCAACCGGAAACCAAGATGGGCAGGAAAAATCTGCTCTTTCAATCTGCAGAAATAATCACTTGGATTAAATCAAATACTTGTGATAACATAACGAAAAAATCTTGGGCCAGAACAGCCACAAGAAACAAATGATTATCAATAAGGCAACCAAGCACAATAAGTGTGAAGTTGTTGAATGAATAAGTTCATGCCTTACTATAAAGCGTGGTCAGATCAAGATCATCAAATGGAAGGTATCCTGCCATCAGAACGTAAAGGATTACCCCACACGACCAAACATCTGCCACAGCACCATTATAACCCTTGTGACTGAGTACCTAGAGTAGAAAATGGAAAGATAAACACAGTTGAATGCATAATCGGAAACAACATATCTCCTCTAGTTTTTTTTTGCAGAAGCAGGGATCCTTTGTGCATACCTCGGGTGCCACATAGTTAGGAGTACCACAGGTTGTCCGAAGGAGACTAACTCCCTATAGACAAACATCACGAAGTAAAATTAAGTTCCATTTTCATTGTCGTTTTCGCAACTGTGGTGTCTTCAAATGTTGGCTCCATAGCACTTTAAAAGAATTCTAGAAACTTCTTATCACAAAAATTTAGAAGAAAAATAAGAAAAAGAATCTTACTTGTTCAGGTAAAGCACTCAAACCAAAATCTGAAATCTTTAAATTTCCTTGAGAATCAAGTAAAAGATTTTCAGGCTGTAGAGATAGAGAAAAATAATAGTAAGAATTTTGTTGAGGGAAAAGAAATCCATGGGGCATATTGGATGCCGGTAGAGGATCACCTTTAGGTCTCTGTGATAAACTCCCTTGCTATGGCAATAATCCACACCATCAATAAGCTGTTGGAAATAACTCCTAGCTTCAGCTTCACTAAGACGTCCTTGACGAACCTGCATACTCGATTAATTCATTGTTAAACATCAGCATTTCTTATAGAGAACTTATCAGCAAGATTACCCGAACTAAAAAAAGGATGACTCATTTACAGAAGCTAAATCTCAAATTAGACTACTCACTATTTTATCAAATAGTTCACCACCTGTAATATACTCCAGGATTATATAAATCTTAGTTCTGCTTGCGAGAACCTACAGAGAACAACAATATAGATCAGGAGGGAGCACCAATGCCTATTAAGGCAACATTTTGACATCATTGGTTGTTGAGATGAACACAAAAAGTCCCAAGAAAAAATTTAAACAATTTACGAAAAGATTCCATGCCTCATAAAGACGCACAACATGAGGATGCCTGACAAGCTTCATTACGAATATTTCCCTTTTAATCTGCATGACAAGAATGGACCATTATGGAAAAACGTAGTCAGTGAGAAAAATTGTATGTGTAAATCAAGGAAGTTTACTCAGACTCAGACATGATGATTCTACTTTTTTTTTTCTTTATTTATTCAAGAAGCTCTATTTACAAGCTAGAGAAGACACTTTTTTGTGACTTTGAACGGAAGCTTGTGGAGGACCAAAGCTCTTCTGAAAAAGTTTCCAAACACTACCAAAAGAACTTTGGAATTTAAGAAGCCAAAAGCAGCTTCCAAGGGATGACAACTCATTGCTCCATGCAGGGGCGGAGGGAGGCTTAGATCAACTCCTTTAGATTTGTGAAAATTTTCCTTTCGCCCCTCTTGATTTTAAAATTTTCAATAGTTCTTTATAATTTTCCCCAAGAGGATAAATTGTTTTTACAATTTTATCATTTACTCCCTCCGAAATTTTTTCAAATTACTGCATTTACATAATATTTTAAAAGATCTTTAACTTTTATCCTAAGTTTTGATTTTGAAATACTCATTTGAAATTTAATATCTCAAATAATCAAAAATCAACTATATTGCTTCATAAATTCACAATTTTTTATTTAACTCTAAACTCTATTACAAGCTTAGTTTGCTTGAGGAAAAAAATCAAAGATACAAATAAATAAACGATGACAAAAAATTTTCACATCGTACTTTTAGTTCAAACATTGAGTTTAATTCACAACCCCCTAAAAAAAATAATTATAATAATTATGGCTCTGCCACTGGCTCCATGACAAGGCATAGCTACATGGAATACTACATTATTGATAGATTGCCATTGTCTGTGACTACAGGTGTATCCTTTTTTTAGCAGAATAGTGAGTGTTAAATCTTCAACTTAAACTTGAATGAACTTCATTGGCAAATCACCCAGCAGACATTACTAGCTGACCCAGCAAGCATCTATACAATACAACAATGACTCCAGTAACACTAAGCATTCGTTTGGATGAACTACTACAGTAGTTCACTATTGCATTGAAATGCAATGTGTGTTTGGTTGCACAACTACTGGAGTGCAAGCATTTAAATGTTTCACAATTTCACAACACTTCCAACTCAACTGCAAATCCCAAATTTTCACTTTTAGAAATCCATACCACACTTATTTTTCTACCTTAACACTATTCAAATGTTACCTTTAACAAAAACTATCTAAACACACATTTCATTTGAATATGCAGCTCAAATTCTACATTTGAATGCAAACATTAAAGTTGAATGAACATTGAAATGCAACCATTCATCCGAACGAAAGCTAAATCAACGGGTCCCAGAATTTCTCAAGAGGCACAGTCTACAGTGCAGGTACGGCTTCCTAATTGCCTGACTAATCTACTAACAAAGCCATATATCCCTTGCATTTAATCAAATTTTTTATCTTACTTTCTTGTCAGAAAAATTCCCAATAGTAAAAATCAATATTCGGTGTTCCGTTACGTTAAGGGTCGAGAATCTTCAGATCCGATTCTCAATAGTTACCATTATTTTTTCTCTCCTTATCTTCAAGGGGCATCATCATCCTTGGATCAAACTGAGATGGGCCCTCAGATAGGGCTTTTGCTACAACCTTGTCCATCATAATTGAAATAAAACATTCTCTCCACAACAAAGAAATTTCAAGGACGTTTCTTTTCTTGTCTCTTTTTCCTTTTTTTTTTTTTTTCCCTTTTTTAGCTCAAGAGTACATGATTGAGCAAACTGAATTGAGATCTGTAAACTAAATTGGAATTAGAGAGCTAAGAATAATGGCCAAAGCTAAATTCTTGTTTCCATTTCCATAATCAGCTAAAATTAAACAAAATTAAATTAAATTAAAGTAAAATTGAAACCTGGTCGACCATCTTGTGCTTGATGATGGTGCTGCGATCGAGAACTTTCATGGCGACACTCTCACCAGTCTCGGTGTTCTGCGCGAACTTGACCTTCGCGAAAGTTCCTTCGCCGATCGTCCTTCCAATCTCATACTTCCCTACTTTCCTCACCACCATCTCTCTCTTTCTCTCTCCTCTTTCTCTCTCTTCTGCAACTATTCTCTTATCCTCTCTCAGCTCAATCTCGCCATTTTTGGAACAAAATCAAAAAAAGAAAACTCTAAACAAAGCAAAAATAATATTAATAATAATAATAAAATTCAATCTTTCGGCTCCGCACCTCCCCACTCTTCCTCGAAGATTTTAGCTTTCCTTAATAAATCTAATACTAGCGGGGTACAGCTCGAAAGTAGAGGGAAAAGGAAAAGGAAAAGGAAAAGGGAAGAAAACAGAAGAAGGCCGTTTGTCAAGTCAGAAACCGCGAGAAAAACCAGAGAAAATCTTTGGCCAGTCGTGAAAGAAACTATGGAGAGAGGAGAGTTGTCGTTTGGTGGGGCTTTCGGATTTTTTTTCCATCGAAAATCGAAAATATAATAAGGAAAAAGAAAATGCGCAAATTGGGGATTTTTTAAAATAAAAAAATAAATTAAATAAATAAATAAATAAAAGAAGGAAAAAAAATTATATTTTGAGGGGTGGGGTTGAGAAAGATTTAGGGCCCGTTTGGTTGAATGGTTCAACCCATCCAACTCAAATTTTTTTTTGTCTTTTTCCTCAAAAATTTTTGTCTTTTTCCCGCGACAAAAAACTTTTTGGGAAAAAGACAAAAATTTTTTTGTCTTTTCTGAAAATTCAAAAAAATTTACTATTGAAACTTAAACTAAAAAT